>JAODUE010072542.1:0-15491 GCA_027564755.1 Amblyopsis hoosieri | reverse complement strand
TCTATAAACACATAAATAGAGATTTAGTGTTATATCTTGTGTGAGTTAGAGTGTGTGTGAGAGAGAGTGTGAGAGAGAGAGAGAGAGAGAGAGAGAGAGAGAGAGAGAGAGAGAGTTAAAGAGTGAGAGAGAGAGAGAGAGAGGGGGGAGAGAGATAGATAGAAAGTGTGTGTGTGTGTATCAAGCAGGTGAGTTTTGGCACTGCAACACTGTTGGCATGTCTCTAAATAGGCAACAATAAATGACAATAACCACATAGAGGCGTGTCATATCGACAACCCCTCAAATTCCTCAGAAAAATAGTGAGTGCAATGTAAAAACTCTGGGACACTTAGCGGTGCAGCCCGTAGCTGTAGGACCAGAGGATCACACATCGCTATGTTCCTAACAGGTAAGAGTAATGGAGGTCTGTGGGTGATACACGATAGAACTGCTCCAGGTCCAAGTGGAGTCATCTCTGCCTGAGTAAACTCCTCTCTCACTCATTTGCTTTGACCAATAAAGGCCCTATTTCATCACATTCCAATTGGACCTTCTCGCCTTTCAAACTGCACATTTCGCTTGGATCCAGAAATACTGTCACACTTGCCTGGGGCCAAATCTGGCTTGTTTCACACAATTATATTTTCAGAGATGAATTGTCTATAGTTAGATTAAAAGTTAGATTAAAAGTTACATTGAGCTGAAAATATGTTCTCTTCTTTGGGAAGAACACTACAGATTCACACACAACTGGAACAATGGCTTCACAATAGAGCGCGCAAATGCGCATTGCTGTCCATATGAGTGCCTTGGTCAGAATGGGAGGGCCGCCATTCATTTCCACACTCTTTTGCATTTTGTGTTCTCACTAATATACATCAAACAGACACATGTAGCACACACAAATGCTAAGCTGAGCGTGTACTTCAGCCGTTCTTGTGAAGCCGGGTTCACAGGACATTACTGTATGCCCTGTGCATTTCATACAACACAATGCCTCTACAGTACACCTGCAGAGACACTCCGGTTGCCAGGGACACTTGGCTAAGCACTTGGCAATGGCGAGTATTTAAAGATTTAGCACGTCGCCCAGAGACCCCCCAGGAAAACAATATAGGTGGGAGGCAGAGAGAGAAAAAGTTGAGTTGAACCACTGCTGAATGTTTTATAGTGAGCTTTAGCCTGGAGGGTAAGAAAGACTGACACTGGGTATATATGTAGAGGGGAGAGAGGGTGGGAGAGAGCAAGGGGTGAGAGGGAAAGTGGAAGAAAACAGACCAACTTACTCTCTCTAGAGAGAATTTATATGCCATTCATCTCCCCATACAGTAGATATGCAGCAGTTTTGCTGTGTGCCTGCACTGTGTGAACTGTTTTGATGAGAACGGAGTAGAGAATCTGTTATCATCTACCCCCCACCAGAAAACATATGAATCTGTTGATGTCTATAAACATCCCCTATAGCACCACGCTTCCTTGCTTCTCGAGTGCAAAGGGGGGAAGGTGCATCAACCTTTTTATCACGTGTGTGTGATCTGCTTTCAGATATGCACATTGACAGATATGATCACGTACTGAGCTGTGTACGAATATCTGATTGGAGCAACTTAAATAATGCAGGCCATGAGGTGCATTAGGTTTGAATTAATTATGTTTACGAGTAGGCTTGTCTTATTTTGTTTCACTATGCTAACAAGGGAACAGGAACAGGAACAATCTAGACAAATGTATGTATTCCCTCCTGAATGTTAGCATGCTAAATACATTTTCATATAAAAATGTAATCTGCCAACTAACTCAATAGTGAATCAAACAAATCACTGATTGGAGTGCTGCTCGCAAACTTCAGGGGCGGAGCTAATTTATGGTAAAACAATCAAAAACAGAGAACTTAACAGAGACCCCGGGATATAGAGTGAATTGAAAACACTGGTTACAGGCACATCATGCTAGCTAATACACACGCAAGTCTATAATTTAAATCAGGCCAAGTAGACTAACCACTGACCCACTGTATTCTGTATTCACTGTGTTAAATGTTACGTTACAGTGTGATTATATTCATTAAAGACCTCAGTTATTTCACACATATTGTAACAAACTACAGCTATTTTTCATTATTTATTATTTCATTTGGCTTTGACAGAAGTTTACACTACTTGTCTTGTTATTAATTATTTATTTCTGTTCAATCAACTAACAGAAGATCAAACAGAAGTAAATATAGTTTTGAGCTTAAAATATATGACAAATACAGGTTCATGTCACACCTGCGCAGAAGGAGCTTGGGGTGGTTCTTGCTCTCCAGGTTGCGGTCGATGAGGTCTGACAGCAGGTGTTTCAGGACGTCGGTGGCGTACTCCAGACGTCCCTGTAGCGCTGTCATGATGAGCGAGGCCACGTTGCCACGGTCCCTCATGGAGAAAGAGCGCTGAGTCTCTAGTGTGCGAATGAAGGTAAGCAGGAACACCTTGTTGTTGATGAGCTGGCCGAACAGCTTCAGAGCCTTCTCTACGTTCAGCTGGCCGTTCCCTGACACCTGAACAGGGACGAGAGCATCCGGCACAACGCGTCACAGCAAATAAACATCAGGGAGCTTTTTAAATGCTGCATTCGGTAATGGCTTTTAACAGACCGCTGCTCTTAAAATTGTTTTTATGACCTTGTCCAAAAGAATAAAAGAAGGAATTTTCCGAAAGCACAAAAACCTTGCTCATGTTTCACTCCGGGCAGACAAAAGTTAACACTCCCTGTAAGAAATTCTGGGGATTTAAATCAATCATGACTAAAGCCAACAAAAAATGCCCTTTAGTAGAAGTCATCTCACCTTCATATTAGGTGGCTGGGTGACAGAATACAAAGAGAATTGGATAGTGCCTTTAGAAAATGTTCAGTAAGTGTATTTTGGATAAAGAATACCTACATTAATAAACCATTCAAATGTCTAGCAAGGAATCTGTTAACTTCAAAATGTGGGGGCCCACCTTAGCGATGGTCTAACACTTAATTTCCTGCATTTTGATTAAATGTGATGCACCGGTTTGTGCCTTTTCTGCATGGAGGAAGGCATAAATAACAAATACATTGTAATTGCTATAGTCACAGTTCAAAGGCACTGTTACATAGACTTTACATTAGGCTTTTACAAAACAATTTCCAAATATGCTCTTTGCTTTGTCACAAATCTAACAAAGAAATCATTTGTTTTACGGTCCCCCATTACACAAGGCACAACAGTAGTGTGGCTGACTTTAGATTATAGTGTTGATTTGAGTAGAAAGATGAACGTGAATGTCACGGCAACAAAGTTATTCTCTGAGTTATAAAGGATTTTATAACAGGAAATTACAATCAACCCAGGTTATCTGAATAATGGGAAACATTATAGCCTAATAAATAACCTACGATTCAGGGCTTTAGCAGAATACATCCCGGTTGCGCCCAGGAGGGGATACACAGTGCATCGGTCTGTCTAGACCTCCGTCGGGCTGCAGCCCTGCGTGTGCGTTTCATTGCGCTCCTACCTCCAGCTCTCTGAGGACGGGGTGATCCTCGATGCCAGGGAACAGGACCCTCATGGCGTAGGTCCGGTAGTCCAGGTGAGGGATGCCGGCGCGGTCCAGATCGCTGGTGAGTTCGTTGATGTCCGTCTGCAGCTCGGCGAAGGCTGGGAGAGTGAATACAGGGATAAAATAAAAGAGCCAACATAACAGCAAAAATAAAACCCATCCATGAATCCCCATGAGATCAGGGGGGAGAAAAAAACATATCTCTGTGATGTTTAGTGACAGTTTAAACCCTGAAGAGTCTTCATGTCAAAAACACTCTATTTCACATTTCTGCCTTGGCTTAAATAAAACAACACACGCTACCAAAAGATAACTTACTGACCCACACATAAAAACACGACCACTCGCACTTTATTTTATTGTATCATCTGTATCTAGTGAGCAGTAAATTGGCTGAAGCTCAGGCCCCTGTGTGTGTGTGTGTGTGTGTGTGCGTGTGTGTCTCAGTGCACACTGCAGGTGAGCTCTAGTTAATTGGATCCTTCCTTCAGTCCTGGCCTAGCCCAGAGGATCTGCTGGTCTGGTCCAGAACACATGAGGGTGGGGTGGGGGGCACTTCCTATCAGGGGCCTATCACAGGGGTCCTGCCATACCCCTGCCAGCAGTGGCGACACACACACACACACACACACACACACACACCCACACACACACACACACACACACACACACACACACACACACACACACACACACACACATCCCTCGAAAGCCCTGCTTCAGGTGGTGCAACTAGCCTTCTTGAAGACTGTATCTGACCATCAGTTGGCCAAAATCTGGGCGCTATTTTGCTGTAATTATAACACAGACCCCTCCTACACAAACATCACTATGGGCTTTCCATTGGTTTTCTATAGGCATCCACTATTTGCATCAAGGGTCAGGAGAACTTGCTTAACAATGACCTCCCTATAGAGTCATGGTTGTCACTGTGTCTTCCTAATGGTCCAAAGATCAAATGGAGAGCAATGGAGAGATGTACAATATCTATTGGTAGCAAACAGTATGGTTGTTATTCAATGGCTAACCACCAGGGTCACACACGAGGGCAAACTTACACTTGTGTGTGTGTGTGTGTGTGTGTGTGTGTGCGTGTGTGTGTGTGTGTGTGTGTGTGTGGGTTCCATTCTCCAGGACCAATATGACTCCATCAATACAGAGTAATTTGCACTGCATTATTGAATGCACAAGCAGCTGTAATTGGCCCGATCCACAATGAGCAGAAATACTCATTGATGACTTTCGTATGTTTACTTCATTCCCTTTCAAACATCCGGTCCACCAGTCCTATTCATCTACAACCTGGTAAAAACATGGTGCTTTTCCAAGCTCCACAATTTGGTTCGCTCTGCATATCAATCAGCTTAAAGTGTCAATCAAACTATTAGACTTCTAATCATGACAACAAACATTTGCCATTGATTTTCAAACACAGGTGCTTGCAGACGACTGGACCTTCGACCAAGTGAACTCCATGCTGATTGGGCTTACGTATGTTTTGTAAGCAGATAGTGAGTTTCAATTGAGAGTTCCCAGACTGCAGAGCAAAGAATGAACCACACCACTGCTCCTGCTAAAGGCGTTATACTGTAGCATACACCACTGACCTTCCTTGCACTCAAGAGCCACACGAGACTCCAGGTTGTCCATTTGCATCTGCAGGCGCTTGAGGGTGAGGTCGTTTTCACGCGACTTGCGCTTGTAGGCGATGAGGACGAGGATGACGATGATGAGGAGCAGCCCTCCGCCGGCAGCGATGCTGACGATGGCCGGCAGGGTCAGTAGACTGTCGGACAGCATATGGACGGACCCAGGAGACACGTGGAGGCCGCCGACTTGTACCTAGAGACCGTAAACAAAAGTGTCACAAAGTGAATGACAAGCAACATGAGTTTTTAGTAATTGCATAAATAATGCAATTACTAATTGCAATGGCTTCCACCAGAAGAGTAGTCCGACTTGCTGCTATCCAACCAAATAAAACTTTATTAGAAAGAACATTGAAATGATGCTATCATATAAAATGTCTCTTTCTCTATTTTTCTGGAATGTTAGTTGCAGTACTTAATCTAGAGCAGTTGTTGATGGATTACCAGTGACAAAACTGCGATGTTGATCGATTGTAAGATAGCTAACATATTACACCTGTGGTGTAAAATAAAACGTGCTGTAAAAACAGAGAAATCTACTCAATAATGAAACATTGATTGGCATAAGGTATTCCTCTTAATTGATACTTGATGAACAGTAGAAAGTGCAGAAAATCCTGCCAAAACCCAGATAAACTCTGTCTGTGAGTATATTGAAATTGACATTGAGAGCAAACACATGCTGCCGCCTACATGATGATGTTGAGAGTGAAGTGGTCTGGGGCTTGCACTCAATAAGTGAGCTGGCAACAAGAAATAATTGCAGTGGACTCTAGCAGAACATTTTGACAGCTAGAGCACAGCCAAGCTGCTCAAGCCTGACCCCTTTCCTTCAGATAAACGAGCAATGATGAGAAGCAAAAATAATGGAGTTTACAGGTCAAACGACATGAAGAGGAAATCACAAATACATGGGTTGAGGGAGAGAGAGAGAGAGGGAGAGAGGGAGAGAGAGAGGGAGAGAGGGAGAGAGAGAGGGAGAGAATGGTGGTTACAGGAGAGATACAGTAGAAAGAAAGAAAAAATCCAAAGTTTCGGGCCCGACACTAACCATAACTTTATACTGTCCGGTGAGGTTGGGGGGCTCACATAGCAGCTGGCTCTCAGACACAGTGACAGAGCAGGGGGTCTCCCCTATCAACACCGTGTAGTTCAGTTTCACTCCACCTGCTGTCGGTGGAACCAGGTTTCTGCCCTGTGGGCCAATGGGGATACAGCATTAAGCTCATGCACTCAAACACATACACGCACTTTATACAAAATGAGGGAAAATTTAACAACTTGGAAATGCAATTATGTCACCTAAAACGATCGTACATTAGAAACCCCGCGTTGTGACACAGCTGAGGCCAATTATAATTCTCTGTTGGGATCAACAAAGATAGCGCTACTCGCTTCTAGGCCTGACAACACAGGCGTTTGCCGTTAACACCCGTGGTAAGGACTGTATGGGCGTGTACACACTTGACTTCAACCTGATTCTACTATTCCATTCTATTAGTTGACTGAACAGTTTTGGAACAGAACAGTCTTGGATCTATATGTAGTTCAATGTGAATCTAATTCACAGAACACTATATACGAACATATTGACAGACAGATCTCTTGTCACAACATATACGTGACTTCAGGAAGGATGTTAATGTTGCGCTTATGAAAAATTTATTCCTAACAGTTATCTGCTTGGATTACTTTGTTTACTGTACTTAAGAGTTATTCAATGAATATGTCTAAGTTGGTTAAATTGGTTGTTACAGTTCTGTTTTACAAAAACAATACATTCTACCAGTCTGAAATCTTGCTAGATTTCCACCTTATTTTTGAATGCAGAAGTAAGGCATTAAATATGAGTGGCCAGATATCCATCCATAGACCATTATAAAGAACTATCTTATTTCACAGTACATATAATGTACTGTGAGTCTTTCCTACATACGTGAATAATTAAAGAGTTGGAGTAGGAAATATTTTACATTAATCAATATTAATATTTGTTCTCAACAGGAAATCCCTCCACGACCGACTAATCATGGTGATACAACAGAACTAACCTAAGGGTAGTGGAGATAATATGCGGACATGCACAGAGAAGGATAAGCTAGCGTAATGCAAGGAGATGTTTGGTGAATTTGATAAAAAGCGTCTTAGCTTACAATTAGCTTGCAATAGCTAGCTAAACTATATCTTTAATGGATGGTACATATCAGTGAATGGAGCTAGCTGACCTCACTAAACTGCATAGCTCCAACCACCCACCTACTGTATTACTCTGGAAGTGACCTAATCAGCCAGATTGACTCTAAACACCTGAGTGGGTGTACAGACTAAGAGTATAAATATCAGAGTACAGTATCCATAAGTGGTTTGTCAAAATGAAAATAACACACCTTCAGGATGATGGGCGAGCCTGGTTTCTGCTCCAGGACCCCGTTGGTGCTGATGGGTTCAAAGTAAGGGTTGGGGTAATAGAGGAAGTTGGTGTTGTTATAGACCAGCAGCACCTGGACGTTGTTGAATATGAACCCGAACTCGTCGGCGTGCTTGACCGTGTCCAAGCCCAGATGGTACTCCGTCGTTAGGGACGGGGCGAAGCAACTCATGCTGGTGCTGTTGTGTACTTTGCACACCTTTGACAAGAAGAAAAAAAAATTGAAAAAGAAGAATGAGAAGAAAATACGAACAAATGGAGAAAAATCTTTGAGCAGATTCTATCAGGGATGGGTTGTGCACTGGCAGCCTACGCATCATGCTACGGTAACTTCAGCACCCGAACGGAAACATCAAAACACAAACAGTCAACCTAAACTGCGACGGTTCAGCTGCTCACTACTCCGATTTCACATCGCGGAGCTTTTTGTTTGCTACAGTATAACCGAGGCTGTGATCTTAACCTAAACACATTGGACATTGATGTAAGCTCTGCCGGGAGCACCGGGGCTCGAGCAATGAACTCACCTCTGTTCCTCCTAGACAGAAGAACAATGAATTCACAGGGTGTCATTAAAGCTATCTTTATCGAGGAGGGTGCCTCCGTAAAAACCCAGGATAAACTGCTGCGAGTGTTTCTGTGAAAAAGGCCAGTGAACAACAACTGTGTCACCCCTCTCCCCCCGGGTACAGGATGAGCTATGGCGGCTCTGTACCCCCGCAGGAGAAGCCAGGCCTCCGTCTGTCCGTCCAGGGGCCCGAGGTGGAGCTCCTCTAATGGACAGCGGGGGATTGATTGTGGCACAGCCTCCCCCCGGTCCTCTCCCTCCCTCCCTCTCTCTCTCCCTCCAGGGAAGAAACTTAATTAGAGGTAAATATCATCAAAGCTGCCAAGCGGCGGGCGACCCCTGTCGTTGTCTCTCGCTGCGGTATCAGGCCAGGCAGGTCGATGCAAACTCATTTCTGCTTCTCGCAGCCATAGACGCTTGAGCAAAGCTGGGCAACTCGCTGTGACTGAGGAAGAAATACTAGATGTAGTGTGGGAGGAGGGGTCTGTCACAGCCTGTATTCTTGGTTGTTCTTTGAAGGCAGGGGTAGTCGTTCTCGAGAACGCTTGCTAACTTATGTGTTCCTATATACGGAGCCAGGGCTGTGTAAAAGTGCTGGAATGTTCTCAGCACGTACAAAGAATGTTAAGCTAGCGAAATGCAAGGAGATATTTGGTGAATTTGACTAAAAGTGCGTTAGCTTACAATTAGCTTACGGTAGCTGACTACAGCTGTAAGATACACTGTGGAGGTGTTTCTTTCTGTGTGTTTGTGGGGGGTTTTCTTAATGCAGAACAGGGCACTCAATTATTGAGCGGCTAACAGGCTAGGCTTTAGCCCCCCTGGGTTTTGTGTTGGCCCACCCTGCTAAAAAATCCAACACAAACCAGGTGTAGTGCTGGTCCAGGCTGGTTCATACTGGTTAGTGCTGGGGTAGTGCTGGTCTAGCTGGTGGACCAACATAGTCATGCTGTTCTCAAGCAACATGGTTCCAGAATGCAAAACATACCTTATCAGCAATGCTGGATTTCTTAGCAGGGCTAGCCTATGCTGATTGTTAAATTGTGACTGCAAAATGTCCAAACAACTTTCCACAGGCAGCAATCAACAGCATCTCTACAACCACCTTTCATTCAGCTCAGTAAGAGTCAAGCCAGACTGTGAGCAAATACTCAAACTGAAGGACAATTGTATTCATTTGTACCATGCTGTTTTCTGTGTTTTAGTTAGTGGGCTACTGAATGCTCCACCGTTGTGCTCACTCAGTATTGTTATGATTATTATTCCACAAAAACATTGATGGATGGGCAAAAACATATGAATAACTCACCAATCAGTGAGCAAAGTGACAGCGATGGGTCACACAACAGAACATTCTGTTATGTGTTCAAAATATGGACTGCGTTGTAGACCGCAATTACGGAAATAAACCCAGGTGGCTGGCACACGTAAACTTAAAACCAGCGTCCATATAGCATAGGTAGCTCATTCTCCGCTATCTCCAAAAAGTGTATCACGGCAGAGCTTTGTCCTTCTCTTCCTCTGTGGCTGTTTATTTTACAATTGTTTTATTTTTTGGGGACCACTGTGCTCGCACCACGGGAGCAAGAGAAGATTAGGCCTTTAAAATAGATAGTGCCAGATATAACGCACTTTCTTGTGCGTTTAACTTTGATAAAACCTTGTTGAATGTTTAAACGTAATATATAATACATAAAAAAAAAAATGTTTTAAAGCTGCTTAACAACACTAACTCTTACTGCGCCTATGAGCTTACAAGCTCTGTCTTTCTTGTGTAGTGTAGAAATAAATTAGTTTAAATCTCTAGTTTAAAAGAAAAAAACGTTTACACTGTTCACAGGCTATATATAAAAAAAGGCAGCGTACAGTATGGCGTTCTATTTGGCTGCTGGGACAGTGACGTGGTACAGACAGGCCCATATGCTACTCCAGCAAACCTGCCTGCCTATCACTTTTGGAAGAGCAAAGCATTTGCAAGTCAACTACGGCTCTGACGACCATCTGCTCTGCCTGAGATGGAACCTGTGTGTGTGTGTGTGTGTGTGCGTGCGCGTGTGTGTGTTTTTTCCCCCCACATTACCATACTCCTCCATCTACGCTCCTTGCCTCTTTTTTTCCTAAATAAATCCCTTCCTTGGCTGAGTCCTGTCAGACGAGAAAGGGGTCCATCATGTAAGATGTTTCTCTGCATGATGTGTGTAAATCCTCAGCTATGCAGAAGTGTGAATAAGCAGTGATGGGTTAATGCCGCTACCGATGGTGCAAGCAGCGTCTCTGGAAGCAACTGTGGGCGGGATTTCATGCATTACCGCATTCAGAAATAAACGCTCAACTGTACCGCACTGCTTGGCTTCCCTCATCTCAATCTACTTCAGAGTATTTCACTAATGGCGTTGTGTTTTTTTTCCCCCAGAGACGCCTTAGTTTCTCCAGCAAATCAATTATGGAAAAGTGAGTTTTGTATTTTGGCAAGACAAATACAGACACCATTCCTTGGGGCTACATAGAACAGAGTACTGGACACAGCATTGATTAAGTCATGTAAGGTCACCAGAAAGAGCAAATCATTGGAATGTAGGCTCCTCATCTGTTCATTCCATCGTGGTGGACATATCCGGGAGGGGATTAAACTGTTGGTAACACTGCAGCCCCATTGGCAGAATTAATTAATACCGGTGAACCCACTGCTCCACTACAACCCACTCAACCAGTGAAGGGTCTCTGGACAGGGCAATATAGAGAAAGAGAGAGTGAGAGGCTATAGAAAGATAGAACATAAAAATACAAAAGGTTCCGGGCTTAACACTAACAATAACCGGTGCGATTTGGGGGAGAGGGAGAACGAGATGGAATGTGCGTAGGAGAGCTGCGAGGGGTCACAGAGTCAAAGGTCACCGGGAGGCCATCATACAGCAGCAAGCTGTTGGCAGATCCAGCCTTGCGTTAACTCCTACACTGTATCTGTGTTTATCTGCATTCCCGCTGTTACAGACAACTGCCAGTCCTGGCATGAAGCACAGCTCCAATCTGTCAGTACGAGCTCTACACTGTCACTTGTGAAGCACGCGGAGGGGCCCTACGGTTTACCGTAACACTTCCACGACTTCGTCACGCTGGAAGGGAAAGCCATCTCCCCGCGCCGTATCAAAACAAGAGCGACCGCTAATTTGCAACATCCTCCACTTGAGCGCTCCTTGAAGGGTTGAATAACGTCCCCCTGTACTGGCGCTGTCAATTTAGAGCCATGGAAATGAATGATGTGCAGGGGACGCAGTCTATTCAGACAGGAGGCCCTTAAGGAGGCCGCAGTGACCTTGAACGCCTCTCTCCCGGTACTGAGACGCGTGGCCTCAACAACCCCCCCTTACACACAAACCCCTCCGTCCAACGACATCCATTTGAACATGCAAATTGATACGCACTTGAGCGTCCATTATCCCGGCTCCTAGAGAAGACGGGTTCTAAGCGGGCGGCATTTTAGACAGACAGCTCGATTGGAAGAGGGGGAAGGGTTGTTGGTAAATGCGGCCTGGCTCTTCACTCATACTGAGGAATCTATGTGATGGCTGCCTCTGAGGCTCCGCCACAAAGCATTTGCCGTGACACGCAGCCCCGATGTCTTAATGGCGGCAAATGCGGCAGATGGAATCGCGGTGGGACGGGAAAATGTTCCGGCACGGAAAAAAATAAATAAAACAACCCTTTTAAGCTTTAATCAGGTTGGGGAGGGGGGATGATTAATGTTTCAATTGTGGATTTTGGTGACAGGTACAGCATGTGTCACAAAGAAAATTGTCTCCTTTTCTCCTCCTGGTTCTTTTGTGAATATTTGCAGGTGACGTGGCAGGAGGGGGGAGAAGAGAGAGGCAATTTGGAGGGAGGTATGCGATCGTTTGAAGCCTGCTTGACAGACAGCCAGCCATGATTGCTATAGGCTCCCGCGCTGTTTGCCTTTCTTCAGTGACAAAAGGGAAAGGGATGGGTGTTGGCGAGATGAATTGATGGGCAATTTTAATCTTAGTATTTAAAGAAATATCCTTTTTTCAACATCCCCCCAGAATGTGACAAATCAGACAGCTGCCTACATCGCGTATACTTTGAGGAGCTCTCGAGGAATCTGTCAGGATCCAAACGTAAAACAGCACAGGTCTGCATTTTCTGCCAATTATTATAATAAGGTCTTTTAGGCAAATTGGGTTCTTTAACAGCCTTAAAGCCAAGGGCAGGTATATGCCTTGAGAGCCGCCGCTAAGCAAGCCAGGCACGCTGGGCCTATTTTAGACCACTAATGTGAAAGAGGGAGAGCTGGGAATGCAGGAACGGGAAGAGGCTTGTTGGAAATAATCTGCTCACAGAATCTAAGTGAGGCGTGAGATTGAAGTATATGTATATACAATCTTTTACGAATGGAGATGGGATTCTGTGTGTGCATGCGTCTGTTTGTGCACATGGGCACCTGAAATGTAGAAAAAAGCAAATTAAATAACGACTCTGTGATGTTCTATATTTCAGCTATTCCTCTTCTTTCTCTTCCTCCCTTCATCCCCCCCTTCCCCCAGGACCTCCCCAGGACCTAAGGGAAGAATTCCCATTCCCTTAATTAAACCTGGACCCCCAGGACGGAGAGTGCAGATGCAATTTGTAACGATTGCCCCCCCCCCACTCCTCCCCAAGCCTGCGCTTTGATTGTGCGGGCCCTCTTTATGCTGACCAAAGACTTCAAACAGCAGTTCATCTTCCATTGAGCCCCCATTAAGGGTCTCCCTCAGTCAACAACTCACAGCTCCACCCCACTATACAGTACAACCCTGCCCCCCCCCCCCCAGATGCCTGGAGACAGGAATCTGGGTAAAAACTCTAAATTAAATACTGCATATGGCCCGTACGCTCTCTCTTCCGCTACATTATTCAGGAGCTCGCTGGCAGGTTTAGGACGATGAGGTTTGGGAGGACGTTTCCTGGATTATAGAGTGCAGAGAGGCGTAGAAGTCAGCATGGATAGGAATTGGCTGTATAGTTGCATTTGGCGAGCCGCGCAGGGCACACTGCAGTTAGCATACATTTGAAAGCACGTGTGCTTATCTGTTGTAGACATGGATCACGTGTGTGTTAGTGCAAACATGTAAATGCATGGGATCAGACTGAGCGGTACTTACGTTGACGGACTCTCGTCCTGCGTATTTAACTCGTATCCTGGGCTCCTGAACCACGTCCAGATTGGTCCCTGTCACCATCAGAGGAGTGTGGCCGCTGAACAGAAACATCAGAAGCCTCTTTTTAAACTGGACAGACACAAAATGGAGACATTCCAAAAAACCAAAAAATAAAAAAAGAGATCAACTGAATATGATATAGTGTAGTGTAGCAATGTTGGACGATTCTGTAACTTTAGTAGATTAGGATGTATGCTATGATTTCTTGTAGAGTTTATTCCCTGTCTGACTTTTCCAGTCTTTTGTGACATTTTCAACGGCATACTGTACGTACTAATTAAGTGGTAAATGCCATGAAGAAAAGAAAAAAAAAACGAAACAAAAAACCAAACGAAATGACATCACATACATTGTTTTATATTATCCGCTTAGCTCTGTGACCCAAATCGACCTTTTGGGAAAGTTATCATCAGCTGATAGAATGGAGTCTTATACTGGCTCACCTACCAGCGGCTCTTTTTGAAGATAGTGGTTGTTGCAGAAGGGGATGATTAGAGCTTCTTTTTTTAACTGACTTCAGTGGCCACAATCAAACACTACAAATTTGTTTTTGAAATACTAAGGCAGTTAAAAAATGGTTTCGGAAGTTGAGAGGGGTCTGAAGCTGTTGATAGCACAACGGCACAATCCCAGACAACAAAGACAAGCTAAGCAGGAGGGAAACTGAGGGAACCATGAATATTCCCTGTAGCTATTTGGTTTGTTGTTTGAATTTGTTTGTCATCAATGGTGTTGGTCAGGGGCAACGTGCAGAATGAACAGGCTTTGCAGGGATTGTCGCAACATTGACGTGATGTTTGTATGTCCTGTTGTAGTGTTAATGCATCATCTTAGAGTATGCAGAATACTATGTAGTCTGTAGATGAAACAGCTCAAGGCAATGCTCATATGGACCTCATCCTCCAGAACAGAGGCCTACAGTGGGCTACACCAGGGGACAATGAAGTTCATGGTGTCACATCTGGCAGAGTGGGCCTCCCTGGAGTGATGCATACAGTATCTGCAGCTGTCATGAAGCTATGCACTGGCCTGGTTGTAATGTACTATGTGGACATCTCCCACTGGATGCGCTTGTTGATCTGTGCACTATGGAGGCTCTGCCATGTGGCTATGCTCTGTTCCTATGGAGCGTCTCAGCAGATATGGGTCAGAGCACTTTGTGTTCGAGACTGGAAGACTCAAGTGATATGTTTTACTTCAATCCTTTTGTTTATATATACTGTATATATACTGTATATACCCTCCTTATTTGATACCCTAGCTTCTAACTTACAGTACTTGTTCCTCTTGCATGCTGTCATGTTGGTGCTACATCTCAATTCTACTCATCTGCAATGAATCTCATATTTGCTGATTATTCTCATATTTCGACCAAATCTTCTTCTGATGCATTCGCCTGCCATCCGTTCTAAAGATTAAACAGCGTCAAGAAACAACAACAACAACAACAACTACAACAAACAGTGCGTTAACGGTGTTTTCGGGGGACATGTTTCAGCCCAGAACAGTGTGGCTGTGAGTGTGTCAGCCTCTGGCAGTTCTATCAGACTCAGACTAATTGGAAGAGAGCCGACCAGTAATTGAAAGTGCGATATTGACCTGTGTCGGCTTATTACCAGTGGCCTGGCTGGCTCCGGAAGGGAAAAGCTCATGTGGATGAGAGAAGCGTCTGCTTCTTGGATGGGTGACTTGGGTGAAATAAACTATATAAGAAGCCAAGTGTGTTGTGGGGTGGTGAGGTCGTCTGTACCTGGCAATGCTCCACTCAGGCTCGATGCGCTGGACAGTGGGGTCCTCGATGTACTCGAAACTGAGGCTTTCCCTGACTTGCGCTCGGTCCACACTGACGCTGATCACCACCGGGCCCACCCCAGACAAGGAGGGGGCCGAGTAGCATAGTATCTCCGTCATGGTGCGTCTGTAAGTGGAGGGGTTAAATCACGGGGAATGTAGTTATATTGTAAAGTACAGCAGTACTAAAGTCTAGACATGCCGGCCCCTAATGTTACACACACGCACGCACGCACGCACACACACACACACACACACACACACACACACACACACACACACACACACACA
>JAODUE010072531.1:0-15492 GCA_027564755.1 Amblyopsis hoosieri | reverse complement strand
GAAGCCCATTGATTTGAGTCAGGTGTGTTGGAGCAGGGAGACATCTAAAACAAGCTGGATAGGGGCCCTCCAGGACCAGGGTTGGGCACCCCTGGTCTATACGATGTAAAGTGTGTTCTCGATAATTTGGAATGGATTATAAGGCTGCCTGCCTGCATGTACACACATACACATACGTACATGCATGTTCACCCCTGTGCAGGTAGAGGCTAGTCTCAGCCTCTTCCATTCATTAGCACTACGTCACATAAGCACATAAGCGTCACATAAGCAACGACACAAGCTGAACGTCTGATATTCGACACAGGACTCTTGAACTCTCGGGAAGTACTACTGTATTGGCTGTTAGCATTGTCACTCACAAGTATGTATCTGGTGCGACGCTAGTGCTTATTTACTCATTTAAAATTAAAAATTTATTGTAAGCAGTAACCGTAGCCTACTAATTTGACAGATTTGCCAGACCTGTAAACAGCAGGAGTCGTGTTTAGTTAATTCAATTAAATTCCTCATTGTATGTTTAACGTCCGACTTGGTCCGACTTAAGTAGTTGGTCATCGTGTATGTCAATCAAAAACACGTGCTTAGTAGTAGTTGGTCATCGTGTATGTCAATCAAAAACACCGTGCTTAGTAGTAGTTGGTCATCGTGTATGTCAATCAAAAACACTGTGCTTAGTAGTAGTTGGTCATCGTGTATGTCAATCAAAAATACCATGCTTAGTAGTAGGCAGGTCCTGACGCAGTTAGCCAGTCTGTCTTAGACTTTACGTAAGTAAAGGTTGGCTCTGCGAGATTAGGTAGATGCTAACCTGCTGCTAAAACAGCAGCTGCACCAGACTACACATTACCAGATCTGATCTGCCTCAATACATATAACACGAATCCTGGAGAGATACATAATACAGAGACATAATTAACTGTTCACGGATTTAATGTGGTTTTGCTGCTAGACATGTACCACACACGTGCACGCCTACCTGTGCATGTGTGTGTGTGTGTGTGTGTGTGTGTGTGTGCATGTGAGAGGTGCATCACATCACTGAATCCATTGTGAGCGCCAATCCATCATTTCATGGAAGGCTCAAATTGCTTGCAATTTATGCTACCTCTTCTCTACCATTCCCTTACAGTAATTCCCCATCCACGTCTACTACATCGCTCTATACAAGACTCTGTTATCCTTGTGTATTTCCCAGCCCATTCTCTAGTATCTTATGAGAGTGCTGCTTTAACCAGAGCTGGTCACTGAGCACAGATCAATAGTCCTCCTGTCACAGCCAGAGTTGTGTTGTGGGTCTCAGCACGTAATGTAAACAATTTAAGTCGATAGTTTAGATTTATGCTTTCAGAGTGTAGGCAGGAGGGTCATAGAGTACACCGCACACACACACACGCGCGCACACGCACACACACACACACGCACTCACGCACACACACCGCACACACACACATGCACACACGCACACACACAATAGATAGGTATATCCGGATGGTGTGCTGTACACTACTTTAATGTACTGTAACTGTACTACATGTACATGTACTACATTACTGTAATGTCCTGTAACTGTACTACATTTACTACTCTACTGTAATGCAATGTAGCTGTACTACTCTACTGTAATGTACTGTAACTGTACTACATGTACATGTACTGTCTCTCCACCAGTACAGTAACTAGGCGTGTGTACTGTGTGTTGTTGTGGGCAGGTGTCTTTGCGATGCGTGTCTACACATCTGGCGAGGTGGAGGCTGTCAATGGGACAGATGTTCGCCTGAGGTGCACCTTCGACAGCTCCGTCCCCACCAACCCCTCAGCCCTCGTCGTCTCCTGGAGCTTTAGGCCCCTCAAACCTGGCCGCGAGGAGTCGGTGAGTGTGTGTGTGTGTGTGTGTGTGTGTGTTTGTGTGGGTGGGGTGCGTGTGTTTGTGTGTGTGTGTGTGTGTGTGTATGTGTGTGGTGTGTGTATGCCAAGGTTATTATAGTTTTGCACTTTTCATTAGTTTTTATTTTTATTTCGTTTTGACTTTTTGTTTTCAAATTCAGTTTAGTTTTAATATTTTTTTTAAAGCGGATTTGCTAGTTTAGTTTAGTTTCTATTTTGTGAAAATACTTAGTTTTAGTCTTTTGTAATATGGGTTATTTGTTAAGTTCAGAACAAGAATTACTAACAAAAACTCAACAAAACATCATACAATTTTAGAAAGATGAAAACTAACATTTACTCTATAATTGTATTTTATTTTAGTTAGTTATCGTTTTTGCGTGTGTGTGTGTGTGTGTGTGTGTGTGTGTGTGTGGGGGGGTGCGCGTGTGTGCGCATGTGTGTGTGTATGCATGTATGTATGCTTACGTGCGTGTGTGTGAGAGAGATTCAACCTCCCTTCCTCACTGTGTCGCTGAGCATCCACCCACTTACCCAAGTGAAGGATATGTCAGTGAGTCATACAGCTTTATAAGGAGCAGGGGAGCAACTGTAATGTGTGTGTGTGTGCGGTGGAGGGGGGGTGGGGGTGGATGAGGAGGAGAAGGTACAGCAATACTAAGAAACACTGCAGAGAACTCAGAGGTATTTCCTTCTCTGCGTCAAAGCCTTCCCAGTTCCCCGGCTGTATTGTTCTGGCTGCAGTCTCCTGATTTCAGCCCCGACCAATCACAAGCTGCTTCCCGTCAAGCCCACCGGCCAACACAATGTTTCCCTCTTCCAGGTGTTCTACTACCACAGTCGTCCGTACCCGCCCACTGACGGCCTGTTTAGGAAGCATGCGGTGTGGGATGGGGACATTACGAGCCGGGACGCTTCCATAATGCTGCGGGAGGTCAAGTTCACTTACAACGGTACCTTCACTTGCCAGGTCAAAAACCCGCCGGATGTCCACGGCAACACTGGAGAGATTCGTCTACGCGTGGTCACTACAGGTTTGGCGCTTGCGCTGTACATTCTGATTAGTTATTCTCTTTACATGCGTTTACCCCTTGGAGGTATACAGTGGATACCTCCAAGGGGTACGCAAACACATTAAAAATACAATTAGAATCATACAATCTTATTTAAAAAAAGAAATAAAAAATGTTATTTTCATCTCCAGATAGTTTTGTTCAACCACTCAGTTGTCAACAGTGACAGTTTCTCTGTATCTGCACATTCACACAAGTACTCACACACCCTTTTATATATTTGTATCACCTGCAGCTTCTTTCTCTGAGCTTCATATTCTGGTGCTGGCCATTGGAGCCTCCATCGCTCTACTAGTCTTCATCCTCGTCATCGTCTTCTCCTGCAGGAGGTGCAAGAGGCGAAGACAGGAGCAGGATGTGAATGAGGAGGTTCCCTGCAAAGGGAGAAAAGACAAAACAGTGTGGTAACAGCAAGAGAGAGATAAGAACAAAGGAATAGAAGTCCTTTCCCTCTCTTGTTCTCCATTTATCTCTCTTTTCCCTGTCTCCTCGCTGGGAAGAAAGGACGCAGTGCTCCTCTTTGGGGTCTGGGGCTCTGAAGTGATCATTTTAGCCTTCAGATCTACTTGCTCCTTGAATTCAACAGTGTGCCATGGTCTAGAATGCAGTGCAGTGCGATTCCAATCATTATCAGCAGCTGTGATACAACTACTGTGCCTTTTTTCCAGGCAAATGTATCATATTTAGATAATTTTACTGGTAAATTAAAGGTGGTGAATATTTGTCTGTTGGTGGCTGATGTGTTACGTCAACCACTATTACCTTACGTGGGCTCTGATTGGTCAATATGTCACAGCAACACGATGTATGCAGCAGACTGACCAACTGATTGCAGGACCTGGGAACATTAATTTCACCCAGAAGTCTAGCCGTAATCTATATTTTGTCTTATATCCTAACCATAACACGATGAACATTTTCATGCATAGCCTATACCTTACCCACCAGAAGTAGGAAATGCTCTGGATTTTGTCTTATTGGACCGTAATCTGAACCATTTTGAGCCAAGACGTAAATACTGACTATAAATGGCGGTTGACATAACAATGTTGTCCGACAGCTGATTACTAAGGGGCTGCCAAATAGAGGTCCTGCTTCTTGCAGGCAGATGGATTATTTTTCTACTGTAACTATATCATGGTTTCACTTTGACTTAATTAATATCTTATCCATTTATTTACCATGTTTGCATGGATATCAGTGGGTTTATCTTTGTCATTTAGTATTTGGAGATGGTTTGTTGGCTGTTCCTTGTTATACCATTGATCTTTGAAGGTATATCATTGGGAATATAGCATAATTATGCAAATTGTATGTCTCTCTCTCTCTCCCTCTATCTCTCTCTCTCCCTCTCTCTCTCTCTCTATCTCTCTCTCTCTCTGTGTTGTTTAAAAGACAAAGAGACAAAGTGAGACAATCAATGCAAACCTCAAAACAAACATTTTATCAAAACAGTCGAGGCTTGGTTGCTGTCAAACTTTTACCATTGAAATATGTGGCAAAAGAAAGGAAAAATTGTGTCCCCTTCCCCTGCACACTATGTGACTAGGTGCCTTTATCTTGATGGGGAGGGGGATAAAAGTGATGGGGGAGCCTGTTTGAGTCACCTGAGTCTGTCGTCAGGCTTTGGATTTCCAATAGAAAACACATTGCAAATCACACAAAACAGGATTTTGTACTTGTTATCTACAGTATAATGTCACAGTGCAATTCTTGGATAAATTGTAGGAGAATGTTGACATCAAAAAGTTTGAATTTAGGGACCAGTTGACAAATTTAGACAACTTTTTACACATAATTGGAATCATATCAGGAAACTTAAACTTAATATTATACTACTTACTCAAGGATACACTATTATTGGTCTCTACAGACAGTCAATTGTTTTCCCATGAAGCACAAATATGCCACGGCTTTTCATTAGCTCAGTGTGATGGCCAAAGGGCTGCTCAGTGCACAGCCACCTTCATGCAATGTGTCTTTTCTGAGAGGAAGAGGGAAACCGTCTCTGTCACATCTGAAAATATTTGTATCAAAGCAATCCTGGAAAACATATCACCTGCCTGTAAGCATCCTTGAGCAAGATGCCTAACCCCCTACCTTCTAACTGCTCCTGGTGGTTGGTTGCACCTTGCATGGCAGCAATCACCATCGGTGTGTGAATGTGTGTGTGAATGAGTGAATGTGAGGCAAAATACTGTAGAGCGCTTTGGATAAAAGCACTATACAGTATAAATGCGGTCCATTTACCATTTACTATTTACCTACAGATGGTTATGTTTTAGTTTTTCTGTTTTTGTAAAATTATTTTTGTGTTTTTATATTGTTTTTATTGTAGTCTGGTCAGTTTGACACATTAGTCTTTGTTACAGAGGTTATATAAAAGTATTTTCTAATAAAATTGCTGTTAAATATTTAGTATAAAATCTTGAATATTTCAGTTATGTTCAGTTTCAACTACAGTATATGAACACAGCACTATTCTGAAATGTGACTAGTTGAATTATAACTGATGCATTATTACATTGTATCTTGTATTATCTGAGAAACTGGCCACATTCTGGGCACTGAACACATTCTTTCCACATATGTATGGTAACATTTCCCATTGCTCATTTAAGTTGTGTAAAGTTGAAGTCTGTGTATCTGCGTTGGAGGTAGAGGTGATTAGGGGAATCTGCTGGAGAGGCAGTTTAAATATTCCAGTTATGAGTCATCATTCTGAGTCACCCATACTGCCGAGCAATGTGTATACAGCAATAATACGGAAGACATTTCACAAATCTGTTTATGAATAGGCCTCATGGAATCAAATAATTAGGGTGTTTTTTGTCTGCTCTTTCTCTTTCCAATACCATTTCTGTGGCTCGATGACCTGGTGAAGTATTGTGGTAAGGCATGCTATTTCATGACACACAAACTTAGCAACAAACGCCCAGTGCAGTCCTGCTTTGCCTCTGACCATTGATCAGACTGTCTATGACTGTGAGACGATAACACAGATAGTGAATGGTATACTGTACCTTCACTTCAGTGGTAAGTGTGGTCATCAGAGATTTCTTAGGAAGGTTTTATTAGACTATATTCACATGACGTTATGTGAATAGAAATGTACATTATCACAGGGCTCCCCATATGTGAAAAGAAACAGGCCTTTTAAGCGAGAACCATATCAAGGTAGTTGCTAAACCTCTACTAATTTCACCCCCACATATACTGTAAGAGCAGTACATGTACAGTATACCACAGAACCGACTGAACCCAACAATGGCCCCTTGTGATTTTTGGCTGAAGAATAATGGTTACATGCACTGTCTGGCTCCAACTATATAGCTCACCGTTATTACTCACCTCTGAGTGTTGACAATAGAAGAACAGATCTTTTGTCGACCGGTGAGATTGTAAGAGGAGAGACTATTCACTCAGACTAGGAAAACTTCAGATGAAACTCACACTACTGTAACTAGACAGAAAGACCTCTATCTACACACATGCACGCACGCACACACACACGCACGTTGACAAATACAGTGAATAAATTAGTAAACAAGTGAATAAACGTTACAAAATAATATTTATTATATTGATCTTAGCAGCATTTAAAAGGAGAAAGCATGTCCATGAACATGGATTGCATTTCAAATCCTCCAAAAGGCTATGCAGATAACATGAAAGTAGAACAAAAATGTAACTAAGTAAGTAACTGAGGTACTAAAGACATATTTAATAGGCTTAACCCTCATGTTCTGTTTGGGGGAACCCCACAGACTTTTTAACATCGCAAAAAAACCTTTGACAATATTACATTTTTGAATCTATTTGATATGCTCCTATTCCCAATGGTATAAGTGCTGGGAAGCAGATAGTCAAAGATGATCATGCAAGTGCGCTAGAAGATTTACAGGAAAACATATCTCTCTCTCTCTCCTCCCAACAGACAAACACAGTAATTGTGGGGATACTGTTTCTTTTGAATATGTTAACTACATAGAACTATAGTGTTCTGCTGTTCAGGTTCTGAAAACATTTTTTTCTAACAGTGAAAGTAATGAGGATGTTTTGAAATTGAGAATAATTTGCCTGAGTATGAGGGAGCCTCCTCTCGGGAGAGTGATACTGTAATATACCATCAACATGGTTCCAGGTTACACCTGATATGCTACCAGCAATGTCACACATACCACACACACATACACATCTGCTTTGAGCACTTCATTTTACATTCAGTGTAAAACATAATTCTTGAAATTACATTCACATTCAATTACATTACATATTTGTCCAATTCCAAATGTCATATACTCATTGGGGTCCAATTGACCCCAAACATATAATATGGTCAAGGTTATAATTTCAATGTTCTACTGTGTATGTAGCAGCCTACATGTGATGTCATCAATGTATATATTGTATATTTGGCAATCCAACATAATATGGTAATAGTTATATAATCCTCTATTCAATTAAATAGTGGTTTGGTGATATAAATGCTTTGGATAGCATTTAAAAGAGCAGTGTTAAGGGATGAAGTAATCTAAAAGTAATGGAAAGTAATGAGTATGTTACTATATTTAGGTAATCCAAAAATTACGTTATGGATTATAATTTTAGTATGGTAACTAGTAACTGTAACACTTTACATTTAAAAAGTAACCTACCCAACCCAGATGACATGCAAGATATCTTCTATTTTTTTTAAAGTCTCGGATAATATGGGTGGCTACTGTATAATGCAAGTCAAATGAATAAAACGGATAATTAATCTCCCTGCCGTGGACAATTCATGAAAGTGCAATTGCGGGTCCCGTTGCGGGACTATCGCATAAACTGCAACGATAGAGAGCAGCAGCTAGGCTACCAACGCTGCAGCATTTCCTGGTCCACCTGTTTGTCAGGTAGACGGACGTATTTACGGAATAATCGGAACTAAAATATGGACGCAATGAAAGTTTAACACAAATTGAGATTATTGCTGTGAGACTGTGTTTAGGCCTACGTCTAAAATGCGTCGACCACGTCAATGGAATACTTTATTACATGTCGTTTTGTTGTTGTATTTGAGCTTTTGTTTAGGTAAGTAGGCCTCAATTGTTGTTAACAATATCAAAGGTGATCGAATTATATGTAAACTATTATGTCTCTAAATAATCTGAATAATATGGATTTAGATATTCACTCGGCAGAGTTGTCTAGAAACTGTAGGGTATAGGCTATAGCCTATAAAAGTAGCCTAATACTTCTGTCATGTTTACTTCATGGTCTGTTGCGAAATCCTCCAAAATTATTGGAAAACGAAATCTCATCCAATAAGCCTATGGAAACTCCAATCTATACATTTTGCTACTTTATAATAGGCTATAGTCTACGATTGTGTAAGGTTGTTTTTAGTAGACAAACAAACAAAAAAAGATGCGGCGGCTCACATGAGCTCTTGTCAAATAGCCTATGCTCCAGTATGTGTCCAGAAAGGTTTAGCATGCCATATGTTCACTGAACACTGACTGACGTGTGTAGTGTAAACGCATCAAGAGTTACAGGTGCAGAAATCTGAAACTAAGCGGCCACAGTTATGTGCAATTGCAGGGCGATATCGCGCCATATAATTTAATTGAGAGCATTGTAAGCAGGTGTTCTTTAGAGGTGGAGTCAGTGATTGTAAACTAATACGCATTTTTTGTCAAATTCAGTGAATATCTTCCAACCATTGCTGACTGGCTGCTGCTGGTTCTGTTTGTGCTCTGAAATAAGAATTCCATGTACACAGCCCAGCTGGCTTTAAATGGGAACGCAAACAAAGTGGTGCAGACCGCACTCTCCCAGCCATGGCATTCCCTGCTCTCAAGATGGTGGAACGTTTGCTACATGTTCAATGAACGCGAACGGCAGTGGTTACAAAACGCAGAGCAGTTGGCTGTAGGAAATATTTAATGTTCACATGACTAACAACAACAAAAATATCCTTTTTGTTTTAATTGTAGTTGTAGATTGCTGTGTCAGCTGTAGCCTACAGATATATAAGATGATGGACCATTTCTGTCGCCGCATAGCCCCTACATATTTTCCAATTGAAAATTGTCCGCAATGATTGTGTTTAGATATTCCGATTTTTTTTTTATATACTGTATCTGTAGGCATGAGACGGCATAGCATAGCAAGATGGAATAATATGGGAATGAAAGCGATATTTGGTACTGGTAGCCGACTGTAGCTTACACAATAATGAAAGTCTCACATGACTAACCCTAGACTACTTCCTACACGTCAATGTGCAACACTCAACCGTCTTTGAAAGTAGTCCAAGAAAATTTTGCACGTTATCGAGAGAACGCTGCGTTCAGTAAAAAAGCAATTTGAACGTTCAAAACGTTGTCCATTGTGTTAGCGTGGGGGGTGTAGCCTCTGGTGGAGAAACTATGACATTGAAAATAGATGAGTTTTTGTTTTGATCAAGAATGACTGAATTTACATTTTAATGTGAGTTGTAAACTGTAAACATTCCATACATCTGCTCTGTCGTCTGCTGGTCACGTTGTGGTGAGATCTACATAATATCTGGGTTACATATAGTTTACATATTATCTACCCTATTATCTAGTTTACATATTATTTACCCTATCTACTATTATATTCTCCACAACTCAAATCCAAGATATTTCCACTAAGCTACTGCAGCCAGACTATTTTTTGCTCAGTTGTCAGTTAAAATGGTTGCTGATCTCTGTTGAAGAAAAAAGTCCTATGTGAATTTATTTACCGAATTTACTCCTTCAAAGTAGCTCCCAATATTTATTTTTGCTATGGATCCTGCATTCCTTGACATTTGTAGCGGGGCATTGCTGATGCGTGTTCTTGCTTCATCTGCTGCTGAAAGACCATGACAGATGGATGCTTAACAGGCCTTTTAAACTAAACAAGGGAGGCTGACAGGGAAATTCTATTAACATGTCACTCAGTTTACTGTGGATGTATAAGGACTTGCCTGTTAGCAGTGGTCTTGCTCTTTTCCCTTTACCAATGTGCATTCTGGGCTTTTTCTTTCTTTGGACAAATAATCTTAAAAATATGTTTTTGATAATAAACAATGAATGTGTTGCATGTGCATTTCTACCACTTCCCTCCATTTGATAATTTATCACATGTTCTATTAACCAGCCTCTTGTCTCAGCACATCTAACCTCATCTTCCCTCCCATCTCCAGCCCCCTCGCCTGTCTTCTCCATCACAGTCACTTCCCCAACAGAGCTCCATGCATCCAAAGGGGACTTGGTCACACTGCCCTGCACGTTCAGCTCCACCAGTAGGCCCACCAGTAAGATGTCAGTGGACTGGTCCTACAGGCCTCAGAGCGGAGGTCCACCTACCACGGTGAGGAGCCTACAGTACACCACCTGAGCCGTGGATCAGATGTGCTGCAGGTCAAACCTATTGTAGTCATTTCTGAGTGTTTTTGCGTCAGTGCAGTCTTGTCTTCTGTTTGACAATGTCCTTGTTTATCGTTGTCACTTTCTTGTCTTCATTTGTAAGCTAAACACAGATGTACTGTAGTTCGCATCATACTAAATCACATGGCACAGGCACAATAGACTACCTCTACATTTTAAGTGGTTAGTGGTGTATTGTTAGAATAATCTGAGTCTGTAAATAGGGTGGACTTCTCTGGGCAGTGCCTGGACTTTGATTTGACTGACTTGTAGTAGCAGGTCATCTAGCAAATGCTTTTCTGCATTTAGTCTTCTGTTATGGAAGACTATAATGCAGATGGGTGCAAAACAAAAGCATTTGCATTAGGCAACATGCATATGATCTAGTTTCATGTGCCCTCATTTCCCAGTAGAATTGTGTTACACGTAGCATAGTTCATGCTGCATGGGACATGGCGTTTCATTTCTAATGTTGTACAAACACAATCTATTTGCCCATTGCTTCAGCCTATTTACTTTTACCTACGCACCAGATAAGCCATACAAGGCTATGCCGTAAAAGTAAATCATTTAGTATTTATAAATATGTGTTCTGTCAAAAATGTTCACCCGGCCAACTTTTCTCTCACAGACTCCTATAACTCTCTTGTTATGCATTGTGGCTTAGCCCCAGCCTCTGAAACCATTACCAGGCATTCCTGTTACCTTGTGGTCATCTAAGTTCCTCTTCCTCTGTGGTGTAGTGGTCTTGCTCTAAATGCTCATAGATGTACACAGCATAACTGCATTGGAGTCCTCCTCTTCTATACTGTATGCGTGTGGGTTTTAATTTCAGCGGTCACTGCACTGAAGGGATCGCTATGCTGCAGCAGCTGCACTAGGAGAGCCCTCGATGTGTGGTTGTATGTAATTCCATTTGGACAGTGTGGGAACCCAAGTGTTGTCATAGTAACCCTATATGGCATCATTTCCTATAGGATCACTTAGAGTTAAGTGAGTGCTAATGTCTGTGGCTCGGCTGGAATGGAGTGCTGTTGGTTTAGTCATTACGACGTAGCAGCTATGCCCGGGTGTGTGTGAGGATGAAGAAAGTGATAAGTTGTGCTGCTGGTAATGTTGAGAGATACTGTAGAGGGTGTATATGCACACACGCGTACTCATGAGAGCAAATACCGTAGTGAAGCGTCACAAATCCACATAGCCAACAGAATGTGCCAAAGCCACGGGCTTGGGCGTCAAGTTACACTCATGACAGCCATTGCTCTTTCGCTGCTCAGATAAAGAATGTGTCACGTTGTCCTTAAACAGTACACAGGTGGAACTAAGCCACTGGAGTTCTAATTTTAATTTCTGTGGTTTCATTTGCTCTCTGACCAATTTCATTAGCAGCTTTGGCTGGTTTATATGCCTGTCTATCCCTGGTCATATATCAGACTGGGAAAGACCATGAATAAGCATTTGAAAAGCTCTGTCAGAAATATAGTTTTGCAGCCAAAGCATTAGTGTCAATTTGAATTGCTGCAGTGCCTCTGTGGCTTGCCTAATTATGAGAGTTAATTCAGTGAAGTGGACAAGAGAAGCTGAATGTTCAATCAAATATCAGTGGGAACTTATTGAAGGCTTTAACATACTGTATCTTAAAATGTATTTACCTGAATAATATTAAAAAAATACAAATAAAGTAACCCTTTAATTACAATGATATTTCATTATTTGATATTGATATTTAACATGTAATTCTGGTCATTGCAAAATCACGTATATACATAATTAATATACTGCAGATCTATTGTGATGCAAAGACCCATTAGATGGAGCTCAGTTGTAATTTATTCACAGGGTTGGAAAGTAACTGGAAAAAAAGAGCAAATGTAATCCATTAGTTACTATCTAAATTGTGGAATCAGATTAGATGATTACTTCTAGGACTACTTTCAAATCTAAAAGGGAAGTTTGGAAAACAAAAATGCATAAAATACAAGGCTGTTCTCTTAACCTTCCATTAATGTCAATAAATCATTTAAATGAAGTCCAACTTTAATCTGATCCCCTGAGCAACATAAACAGTCACAAAAATATAAATATTTGGCGCCGCCAATGCAGTAAATTGCTTTGGGTGGCATTTCAAAGAACAATGTTTAGGCGTGCCGTGAAGTAATCTACAAGTAATGGAAAGTAATCAAATTATGTTACTACATTTAGGTCATCCAAAAATTCCTGATTATAATTTTAGTCTGTTAACTAGTAACTGTAACGGATTACATTTAAAAAGAAACCAACCCAACCCTACTATATACACAGTATATACTATAATATATATTAGTGTTCACTGTTTTACTGCTAAGGGATACAATTTGAGCTCCATCTAATAGGTCTTATATTTGTTATCAGAAACACTACTCATCTCAAACCACTGGTTGGTTTGAACCCTACTATAAATGCTTTTTATACTGTAAATATTTAAGAGAGCGAGTGATCTTCCCAATGTAGCGATACACCATAGAGTTGTGAAAAGGTTCTCTATCTTATAGTAATAAGCGGCATGAAGATAATATTGGATTTACATTGTTTTAAAATATTGCAGATGGAACACGATCTGTACTTGAACGCAGTAGACAGTATTTTAGGTCATGGCAAAATGACATGGTTTTGTTTCAATAATTCCCCCTGGCTAAACGGTAACTGGCATACACATTAACACAGACGACTAATTCAGAAGCGGTGTTTGGACAATCTTCCTGACTTTGTTCCCCTGCTAATCATCCACTCGCCTGTCTCAATGCTGCAGTTCTTCCACTTCTCGTCGCGTGCCTTCCTCCCTATGGACGGCCAGTTCAATGGTCGCATCCGTTGGCAGGGCAGCCCAGCGCGTGGAGAGGCCTCCATCAGCCTGGTCAATGCCACAATGAGTGACAACGGGACATACACCTGCTCGGTCAGAAACCCCCCCGATGTGCATGGCTCCCCGACTTCACACACGGCCCTCACAGTCACGCCCAGGGGTAAGGCCAGGCACTAGTGCATGGTCACAAACAGACTGCGTGATCCAATGTAGCCACACATTGTCTATTGCTTCAAGCAGTTTGCCCCATCACATTATTTTGTATAGCTAACCTCCACAGAGATTAGCTATAGAAGAGACCACTACACATTGGAACAAATATAATAATAGAAATATATTGTAAATAAAAAAATAACAAAATTAAAAATAAGCATGTTACATATACTGTACAGAAAAACATATAAATGTATAAAAAGTTAAACTGGAGTAAATGCTTCAGTGGTCTCTTCCAGAGCATTATTGTCCATGCTATTCAATTAGTCATAGTCATCTTTCTCTGTAGGTATTAATAATAATTTGTTATTGGGACACTGCAGATAGCTCTGGTTTCACTATGGAATGGAACATTTGTGTGTGCGTGCACGTACAAATGTGTGCACGTGCGGGACGTGTGCGTGTACACTCCTGTCTTCATGCCCATGTGTCTTCCACAGCAGCCGGTGTGCGCTTCTCTGACGTGACTGTGCTCTTTGCTTCCATCCTCATGCCCTCCGCTCTCGTCACCATCGGGCTGGTTGCCCGCATGTTCTGTCTCCCGACACGGCCCCAGTCCAGGGCACACAGGTCACCCATAGAGGTCACAGAAGGGTCAGTAGACTTATTAATCCAATCAGATTCACAGCCTCTTCTGTGGATGGTATGTGACTGTCAGGCACAGTGGTCAGTGGCTGAAGCAGTGTGTGAATAAAATATTAGGTTTGTTCATGATCAATAACATTTGACTTCTTGGCAGTGTAGTGATACCTAAAATCAGTACATCACATTGTTTACAAATATTCAACTATATAGCAGTTATTCAAATAGTATTTGGGAAATAATGCATACAAATGGTGAATTGGCGAGATCCAGAATATTCTCGTTTGGAGTTTCATTTTTGAGTTTCATTATTTGTGTGTGCGTGCGTGTGTGTGTGTGTGTGTTGTTTTGTTTATTTCTTTGGTCTGCTGGGCCTATATTTTTGCCCTAAGCTACCCTTCCTGACCGGCCTGGTTTGCCCCTTTTGTTAAAGTATGCCTTGTTTGCCGTGAGGGAACCAGCTTGTTGAAATTAATTATTTTGACTCTAATCTCAAATGTATGCGCTTCTAGTCAAGGTGCTGTTTCCACACTACATATCTGAGTTTATTGACCGTTAATTATTCTCTATATTAAATCAGTGAGGAGTATGGCAATAAACCAGCAAGGACAACAGTAAAGAATTCAAGATGCTGTGAGATGATGGTATGGTACATAATGTATTATATTGCTTTTTTTCCTCTACAATTTTTTGCACTTTGATCTTATAAATAACATATTGAGGCTTGTCTACCAGATATGTTTTTCACAGTCTAAATTTTACATGTAGCCTATGTCTGGCACCGTTAAGTGTTTAAAAAATGTGCATTATTGTTTTTGTCTGAACAGTATATCTGTATTTTCTTTGTGTGTCAGTTAATGTACTTATGTGTCTGTTTATGTGTGCGTTTATCTGACTGAAAGGTTATATCACATTGACTGCATTTTTACAGGACTCTGATTATGATGAAGAGAACTACTTCCAAAAAGATAAGCCTCCAAGGAATGAAGTTTTGGCAGAGTCCCAGTGTTAGAGACCCCTGCTGGTTGGGCTATGTAACTACTATCATGTTGACTGGGGATTTAAGTATTGACTGGAATTTCACTCCTTGACTGGAAATTCATTGCTGGAATCCAGTAATTACTTTTGTTTTACACTCAACAATTTCAGTGCTAAATGTAATTATCTCCAAAATAACTAAAATATTTTGGAAAGTCCTGCATAACATAAGGATACAAATGTTATATATTTAACATTACATATATTTATTACATATATTTGCCAAGTTTATTTTTTCTTAAGCCAATGAGTGTGACATTTAAAAACATGTATTGAATAAAGAATCTGTGTTCTAGAAAACGTCTTCCATTAGTACCTTTACAATTCTTCCTATTGACTCTATAAAGACCTAGCAGCTGGTCATATACTGTGTGTGTGTGTGTGTGTGTGTGTGTGTGTGTGTGTGTGTGTGTGTGTGTGTGTGTGTGTGTGTGTG
>JAODUE010072520.1:0-15492 GCA_027564755.1 Amblyopsis hoosieri | reverse complement strand
ACAAACAAACAAACAAACAAACAAACACACACACACACACACACACACACACACACACACACACACACACACACACAGTGAAGCCAACCATTTCGGAGTCTGAGCTGGCCACTGCGGACGTGCATCCTTACCTGATTGGCCAGCAGCAGCAGGTGACCTGCACCACCTACGGGATCCCCAGGCCCAGCATCACCTGGTTCTGGCAACCATGCAGCCCGGACCCCACCCTTACCAGGTGAGTCACCATCCTGCTGTCTTCCCCATGCTGATGGGCTAATGATTATTAACCAAAGAAAGAAATACTTTTCATACTAGTCATTTTAATAATGTCTTCAAAAGTGACATCAAAGATTAGCTTTGGTGTGATTACAGTAGATGCAAGGGTTTCACCGAATGTACAGTAAATCAGTGTGAATGTAAAGACTTTTAACCTTATTTGTATATCTCTGATAGTCATATACTGTACATATTAGTATGCTGTAAATTAGACCGGTCTGAAACTTGCAGAGTGTAGTGTGGTGAGTATTGGTACAATACTGAAGCTGTGATCAATCTTCTACACAAAGTCATAGAAAGCTGATACTGTAACAGCATTATATATCATATAACACACAGTACCTATAGTGTAGGTCTGTACTAGACCACCGCTTCTGTTGGATTGACTCTGGCTCAGAGTACAGCACATTCATCAAGAAACAAATCCTACCCCTGAGAGCATGCCTCTTGTGTTGTGGTCAAGCTCTGTGGGCTCAGAGGGACTCATGGGGAGACATATTCACCTCAGACTCCCCAAGCTGCAAGGAATTGGGCCTGAACACTGCGGGCCACCCTACAAGCTACAATGTAACATGCACATTTCCTGAGATGCTGGCCCATCAATGTCAGCACAGTCGTGGGATCAGAAACACAATGGGCCATTACCTTTGGGTTATCAGGGACCAACACTGCTAGCAAAAACAATGCGGCGAGCTGTAGCACAATGGAAGGGCCAAATTATGATTGTGGAACTCTGTTCATTATCCATTAAGTGGTGCTTAAAACATCTTGCAGCTGCCATACGTCTGATTGAAATAATAGACCAGGGTCAGGCGTGTGTTTGTGTGTGTGTGTGTGTGTGTGTGTGTGTGTGCGTGTGTGTGTGTGTGTGACTGCGCAGGCCTAAGGGTTATCATGCCCGGCAGTGGGCACAGTGACCCCTCAATGCCCGGGCTCACTCAGGCATCAAGCCTTATTCACCGCTAATGAGATGGCCTGGTGGGAAGCCAATCCTGCGCCCTGTCAAGTACCTGTACCTGCAAAGCCAACACAGTGGAAGGCTTGTTTAAGGAATATCAGTGGGGAGGGGGAGGGAATCAAGGTTTCCGGTGTAGAGCGAGAAGGGTCTGTCTTTATCAGAAGGTTGAGCAGTTATCTGCTGTGCCTTGTTGACCTGCCATGGTCTGGGGTTCAGCCTTATCTCTCCTGGCCAGATTGTGTGTGTGTGTGTGTGTGTGTGGCGGGGGCGGGGGGGTGTTTCCTGTACGAGGTGACGCACGGCACAGCCCTTCCTGTCACGCTGGCGTTTCCCTGTACTGCTTCTCCTCCCATTTGGCTGATTGTTCTTCCACCACAGGCAGGGTGTGTGTGTGTGTGAGAGGGGGGTGCGGGTGTTTGAAAACAGCCCAGACACTCTGGACAAGACCCAGAACTCCATAGTGAACAGTGATGACTATGCCCAGCCCCCGCCCAGGACAACAGCTATTACCAGAGGAAATTAGTGGTACATTGCAATCATATTGTGATTTGCAATGTACATGTACTTAATGTACTGTACATGTTGGCGGTTTGATTTACGGTATCGCTTGATCAGTTCCTCGACGTTAGGCAAGTACTTTACTGATCTTGAAATCGTCTTTATCTTACAGGTGCACTGTTAACACTGAACAGGTCCCAGTTGAGATTAGAAGCAGCGGAAATTATTCTCACAACTGGATCGAAAGCATAGACATCAAGAATGAACTGGTCCAGGGGAGGAACAAGGTATGTTGTCTAACCTAAGGAAATCTGTCTTCGTCATGTTACAGTATTAGGATGGAAGCACACTTACCCTCTTGTATTAATGGCATGCTAAATACATGTCAAATTCAGCATATGAAACCAATAAATCCGGTGCCTTCTTACTTTTTATAATAATGCATTTTTTATCAATATCCTTTTAGTAGACTTATGTATCTGACACAAATTAAATGAATAAACCATTGTGTCTTTTGGTGGTGGTGGTGGGGGGTTATTTTTCTATTATTTACATAATTTACAAATGATTCATAGAGTGAATTTAAGACATCCTATTTTGTTGCCTTTCCAGAAAATACAGTACATTGGCTAATAGCCAGCTAATAGCCTATTGTATACAACTCACCAACATAAAGTAAGCCAATATCACTAAATGTATTCCTGTGCTCAGGCATGCCACAGGTGGTATCTCAATACCTGAATTGATTATCCTATTATACAACGATTTCTTCATAGAATGGAAGAGTGTTTAGACCACATTCATTATTCCTGCTCACTGCATGCCCCATAACTGACAGAAACAGTTATTTTCCCACTGGCAGAATTAAATACACCCCGGTCTACTGGCAGAATTTAATTTGAATTATATAAACCCCCAGTTTCATCTAGAATGTGAGGAGAGCCTTTATACAGTATGAAACAGCTGTTGGAGGGGTTGCCAAAGAAAACTGCTTTTATTCTGACATCAGTGAATCTTTTTGTCTGTTGGAACTGTTATAGCACGGCACACCTCATAAACAACACAATAGCCCTTCAAAGTGGGCTTGTTACTATAGCTCAGAATTGCCTTTTATGAAATCTCCTCTCATTGATGTTGACCAGGAAATGTTGAACTACTGCCCGCTGTGTGTTTTCAAGTATTTAATAACCTTGCACCTGAAAACTTTTCTTTTCTTTTTTTTCTTTTTTTTTGCTCTAGTAAAATTTCAGTCACTACATTTTTAAATAAGTTCTTTTTACGGTGCCTTTGTTTTGCACTCATTGCATTTACGTTTACAATGCAGCATATAAGTGAAATACGTGTAGCAGGACAGAATCAGCTTGATTCAAATACAGCCATGTGGACTACCCTTTTCAGTGAGATGAACAATAGCCTATGATAGCTTGCATTTGTAATCACAATAAGTTACTGCATGCACATTAATCAGTGGAGCATAGACGCCACATAAACGGCTATATAAACTGATCGGTGCACCGCTATAAATGAAACTATGCTTCCTACCAGCCATCGTACAAATCCTTGCGATATTCCAATTGTCATCAAAGGCAAATATGTATCTGTAAGCGGAGAAAACTACAAAGGCTTCACCGGCACTGACTCACATCACGGCCATGCAGTGATGGGCGTGCCTGTGCCTTCTCGAGTTCTAAAACAGGATTCAAAGAAATGCAAAGAAATGTAAAGAAACGAGCGCTTATAATTGGTGTTGATCGCAGCGTCATTAAAATCCCTTCTATGTTTGCTTTACCATCATCAACTTATCATAGTTTCTTTAAATTAATTGATGTCTAAAATATAAAAAGGAGGAGGAACCTAAAACAGGCCCGCAGCCCAGTCCGCGTGTGAACTCTGACATGAAAATGGGCCCGAAGCTCGGCCCGAGGGGCATAAATAAGTCGGGGCCCGTCGGGCTCAGGCTCAAATGCAGGGCTCTAATCACTATACCTTCCTAAACATTGACCATGTTTTGGCATGTAAAGCCAAAACCCATTATACATAGACAAGTTTGTAGACATTACAGCAAATTTCCCAAGGAGCTTGTTTTCTAAAATCACTCACACTCAACGTAATCAAAAGCAGACCACAATTGCCTTGCTAACAGTATATCTGTAGATTTATGTGATAGAAAATCGCTCTCAACAACCTGGGTCAAATTAGACCGTAAATCTACTGCCTTACAACTATTTCAACAAATAGGTTGTCAGTTGGAATAATACTGGAAATTAGTCATCATCAAATAAATCTTACTTTTAGATAGTGTTCCTTTTGTTTAACACTATTTAGATTAATTAAGGTGGCTCCCTAATAAATTAGTACAGTTGGTTCAGAATCACAACCTATTCACAGAACGTAAGATCTAATATGTGATTGACATAAATAGGGAGGTAGTCTTTATTTACAAGCTCTCTTGGCCATAACACTGGTGTTTTATTAGGGTTAGCAGCACTAAGGGTCAGTGATAACAAGCAACACTTTAAAAGAAAGGGATATGTTGGGAGTGAATTCCTCCCTGTCATTCCACATAAATCGCTGTGGACCATGATTTAGAAAGTGGTCTGGCCTTTTTGGGGCTTGCCAGGTAGAGTAGCCTGCGTTGCATTGGCAGAAAATAAAGGGGTTCGGGAAGGGGGTGTGGTGGGAGGGCAAAGGTCACGGTGCGTCTGGTCAGATCAGCACTTAGGGAGTACGTGCACTTGTTGAAATGACAAATGTTTACATGCTCAGGTTACACCATGATGAGTAATAGTTGTAACACAACACCGCCAGACTGAGCCATCAGTTCCTTGACAAATGTCATAATAAAACCGAGTGGACAATATGATTTAACTATTAACACCAACACATGTCACATGAGAGCGTGTTTGCGGGACATTCACACAGGCAACAGTTTCATGAGTAGAGCTACAGTATTATTGTCAGCACTACGGAGCAAATAAACTGTAATAAACCTTAGACCAGCGTACAATAGAGCCACACCATTAAATAGCTTTGATGTTGCTGCCCACTGAAAACAGATGTCACTAGGAACACAAAACAGAACCCCGTGCAAGCTGGCCCTAACCCAAATCCTTATTATTATGTCTACTTAAGCCATTAAACGTGTTGCACTTGTACGTCGTACAATGGCACAATTGAGGGTGCCATTGTAAGTGCTCTCCAGGAAATGACACAGAGCCCAGGCTCTAGGTCTGCTGAGCTTGTCCATATTAGAAAATCTCCAGATGTATCCTTTCATTAATGTGAAGCACAGGAGAATATAACACAAGTCCAGACCTGTCACCTGCCTGTACAGACCTCATAACCACATTGATGTTGATCGAGTGAGGAAATGTTCCTGGATCCCTAGTTTAATCCTTTTAATTAGGTTTAAATATATTACTGTACTGCATTTTCCTGTGAATCTGTGCTAATAATTCCCATTCTCTTCCCAAATAGACTGTGGGCACACTAGTGGTAGGAGCAGCCAACATCTCAGGCTACTACACCTGTTCAGCATCTAATAAGATTGGCACCAACACGTGGAGGACCCCCTTCTTTGTGGACGGTAAGTTGGCCACTAGAATAAAACATGACAGCAGATATTGACGTCTCAATTTTAGGATACAGAGAAAGAACAGCAGAAACAAGCCACTGTCACGGTCCGAGAATACAAGCAACAATCCTACGTGCATCTGAGCACGCACGGCACAGTTAGGGTCAGTTGATTGACAGTTGATTAGGGCCAATCACACACTGGGCAAGTGTTGTAAACCGTTAGGCTGCAGGTCCTTGGAAGGTGCGCGATATTAGATGAATACAATGATGGGTGACCTAGTGACGTGAACACAAAACATCTCTATAAAGAAATGAATTGGGAGAGCTCCCAAGAGACAAATCCTCCTCCAGAGATGACTGCAGATGATGGAATGCTGGTGAGAAGGAAGACTACATATGTACTAACAGCTGCCTTCTCTTACGGAACACCAAGCGCTTTCCAGCGTTCTGAATAAACAAGCGCAGTCTGCTTCCCCTGGGGCGGGCCTCAGCTTGACTCTTATTGGAGGACTGAGCGAGCGTCGTCAGCACCATCACTGCCCAGCAACATGCTTCCAATTAACAGTGACGAAACAGGAAATAACTGAAAATGTGACATTCCTGGCCACGCGGTGAGCCGCACCATGTTAAACCAGGCGCTCCCAAATAGGATGACCTTGGCCAGACGGATAAGTTTGTCTACACTAAATGTGTGAGCTCACAGTTAATAAGTACTGTGATATTGAGATTACTACTGCAAGAAATGGCCTACAGTATATAATCATTGTAGAAGCTGCCAATTTCTGACTGTGTGCACGTCAGTTTATCCAAAGTGCCTGTTTGCATTTTTCACATTGTTGACCCAAGTGGGAATCAAACCTCCTTTAACAATCATGATGTACTGTAGATACTATGTTATAGCCAGTTAACTACATCAGGAATTAAATTACTGACCTTGCCTACTGCCTACACAGACCAGTATAATTCTGTGATGCAGGTATTACACATGGGGAGAATAGCCTACAGTATACAGTATTTAATAATTTTATACTGTGTACACATTTATGAGTCTCCTGAGGAAATATGCTTTGATATATTTTTTCATTATTTTATCAGGTTTTACCAGTTCAATTTATTTATGATCTGCTTCCAATGTCCACTGTGCTACTCTAGAACACGCTGAGCATTTTGCCATCCAGCCTCAAACAGCCATCGAGGGGGGTGACGTCACTTTGACCTGCCGGGCAACCCGTTACCTGTACACGCACCTGCAGTGGCTCGACTCACATAATCACACGGTGACCTCCGACCTCTCAGGCCTGCAGATCGAGCCCTACTCCATCTCCCTGTCCCTCACCCTGCGCAATGTGTCCACAAACTCCAGTATGGGGTACCATTGCAAGGCACGCAGCCACTACAAAATGAAGTCTAAATACAAGAGCTTGGATCTTACTGTGGACGGTGAGTAAAGGCAGATTGCAATGCTGAGGATTTAGTTTCGATTACACTAAATAATGGGCATTTAAAACTAGCACGCCTACTGCACTCTCATGTATAAGTCAGCGGATGTGTTACAGTAGTTAGTCATGATTGGTCAGAAAATGAAGTCAAGTGACGAGCTGTCATGTGCAGTTTGAACACATGAAAGATCAACTTGCTGTTTCCGGGTTTCTCATTGGTGCAGTGAGAAAGCGCCCCTGGCTCAGTCAGAACCTGACCAATCAGGATGTGAACAGTAGCAGCACATTGACTCTGGCTTGCCTAGCTCTTGGAGTTCCCCCTCCCTCCATCCAATGGTACAAGAACAACGTTCCTGTGGAGGAGAGTCCAGGTGACGCTATTGACCATTCACTACTACTATATGAACCATGCTTGTATGTATGTATGTATGCATGTAGGTGTACATATGTATGTATGTATGTATGTATGTATGTATGTGAAGTCCATCTGACATCTTTTGTTTTGAAATTGGCAATATTTAAGTAATTAGTTACATTTGTGGAAGATATGACTTTGTATTCAATGACAAACAACCATTTAATTGTAATAAATGTGAAAGTAGTGAACCCAAAAATACTAATAAATACTGTGGTTTTAAAACTTTTTTCCTCAGATGGACTTAGAGGTTTTAGCATCTAAACTGTTCATGTATATGTACATACGTATGTATGTAGTCAAACCTTTAACCATTATGATGTAGATGCCATGTTATAGCCATTTAGCTACATTAGGAAATGACTGACCTTGTCTTGCATACAGCACACAGACCAGTATACTTACCACACACAGACCAGTATACTTACCAGGAAACGTCTGCGATACAGGCATTACACTTGGGGAGAATGGCATTCTGACCATTGAGCGGGTGAAGAAAGATGATGAGGGCTTGTACGAGTGCATTGCCATCAACAATGAGGGATTTGTGGTAACCAGCGCTGTTGTCACTGTTTATGGTAAGCTATTGAATCATTACAGAACAGAACATTGCAATATCCTTTGTAATATATTACTAATTGAATTTCTCACCACTATGTTGGTCACACTGGTCACTTTACGGACCAGATGTGAATCTGGACATGCTTTAAAATCCGAATCCGAGTTACAGCTATCTCAAGCTTTCTGTCCAAACAACAAATCAAGTTGTTTTCTCATCACAGCTACAAATAGCTCTGGCTTTATTTCAGTATTAAAATGTGTCCCTCGAGGATGGAAATGAGACCCAAATACATTCTTTCTTGGGTTTTATGATAGAGGCTCTGACTGGACATGACCTCTGCATAGTAGAGGTCAATGACTGATGTGTCTGAAACAAATACCCAGTAGTCCAAACCATCTTAGATGCTAAATAAATACTAAGAAGAGACAGGCAGTAGTGGAACTGTGTGCCCACATCTTATTACGTAAGCTTGTGTGTGTGTGTGTGTGTGTGTGTGTGTGTGTGTGTGTGTGTGTGTGTGTGTGTGTGCGTGTGTGTGTGTGTGTGTGTGTGAGTTGTAGTGATGGTGGGTTGTGCTGTAACTGTTTTCTACAGAATTTGGCCTAGAATCTAGATTCTTATTCTGCTGAGGTCCATATCTGTTAACCTCAAGTTCAATATTAGCCATTCCATCGATACAAAGGCATGCAAAAAGTGTATACTGTCTACTGTGTGTGTTTTCTGCTTTGGCAGTTTAGTTACGGATCGTGTGAGACAAACAGAGGGTCATTCATTTTGATCTAGAGGGCATTGTCGTAAAGTGATATTGACATGGATGATTAGCAAAATCTTGTTTGGATGAAATTACAATTGGAGAATGTGTGGTATGCTTTTCCTAAACAAGGATGTAAACACTTTGTTTATTATTTTACTTGTTGGTTTCCACTTGCATTGTGTTTAGGAAGTGTAGAAAAGAAATGATGAAATAAAATCATTTTAGCATCCGGTTTTAATGGTTTGCATAACAAAGCTGACGATCATTATCTCTCTACAGGGGATGAAGGCAAGCCCAACATCGAGGTGATCATTCTGGTGTGTACAGCAGCTGCCGCAACCTTCCTCTGGATCATGTTGATTCTCTTCATCCGCAAGCTAAGGAAGGTAATGACTACAGTATGCACATAGGCCATATAGTTCTATGACACTAGCAGGTGTACCAACCTATTTAGCAGCTTGGCGCTTGCTGTGTGGGAAAGGTAGCACAGCAAGTTGTTATAGCAGATTTTCCTTTAACAGTCTGGACCTATGGACCGATATATCGGCGGCACATCCGTATTGGCCGATATCGGCCTTGATAACTGCAATCAGCCTCGTCCACAAATGTAAGATTTTTTTTTTTTGTGCTGGCTCACGATCCAGTAGGTGGTACTTTGATAGCACCTATAACAGCCATTGGCTGGACATGACTGTCGTAAGAGGGCATGACCATGCACACGTGTTTTGTTTTCAAATAAAGGTGAAAGAAAATGTCGGACATGTGGGAATATTTAATTGGTAGAAACATCAGTTATCAAATTCTTTTTAAGTGTAACTGCACCCTAAATAGTTTTTTGTGCTGTAACCTAAATAATAAGACTGCATTGTGACAACACTTATAATGCTGGTGTTAATATTGACAAAAGCCAAGTTTTTATATAAAACCATTGCTCTACACGTCATATCCGTTAAAAGTTGCCTTAGGACTTGGCTGGTACACTTGGGCCGCTCGTGTGTCATCAAAATCAATTGATGTTAATGGTGGCCCCCTGTCAGCCCCTCCCCTCACTCAGCTCCTTGACTACGTGTTTGCGCTTTTCAAAGTTGTGCAGTGTGTGCAGTCAGGCTCAGGGCTGGGGAGCAGTTACACTTTAATCAATGTCGGTATCAGCCCAGAATTTTCCGGAACTTAATGTTTCCTTATTTTACAGATGGAATGTGAGCTCTGACTCATTTCTCTTTTGAAATGCATCTTACTGTAAGGTTATATTTAGCTTGTGTTTATGATTTCCACATTTTCTGACTGACTGAAAAGTGATGTGTTCGTTGTTTGTGTAAAGTATGTCTTGGAATGAGAACATAACAGTAATGTAATACATATGCGGAAAGTACTTTCTTTGTGCTTTTGTGTGGTTTTTACAACCATGCACAAGAAGTGCATTAGTATAAATAAAACATTTATTCTGTTGCCAAATAGTGTAACTGGTCACACATAAATGTTGTGTGTTGTATATTGTTTAATACCATGCAATTATACCTCTAACCTACACAGCAGCCCGCACACTATAAAATGGGACCTTCCATCATCATTGACCCAGATGAGTGTCCCCTCGATGAGCAGAATGAGCTCCTTCAGTATGATGGCAGCAAGTGGGAGTTTCCCCGTGATCGTCTAAGACTAGGTGAGCAGCTCACAGTCCTAAGACAGAAATATCTTCTGATAGAGTAACTCCAGGGCAAACACAGATAATGCAACATGGCGATGTTCTCAACTCACCATACTGCACGTACGAGCCTTTACCTCTGTCAGTGGACAGCCCACCCTCATGTTTACTCACTCACCTCTTGGATATTTCACCCTCCAGGGAAATCTCTGGGACATGGAGCATTTGGAAAGGTATTGGAGGCCTCTGCCTTTGGGATTGACAAGCTGTCAACCTGCAAGACTGTTGCTGTCAAAATGCTGAAAGGTCCGGTGCCATCATTGTTATCACACTAAATCACTCTTTCCCCACATACTAACTCAGTTTACATGCCATCAATGCTTTGTTTGTCATTGACCAATTGTAACAAGCGAGCGTTATCAACACTTTGACACATATTGATGCCCGTGTAGACTTAGACTTAGACTAGACAGACTTTATTTGTCATTTAAATTTGCATCAAAATGAAATTTCGTTGCAATGGCACATAGCACAGCAGGAATTAAGGGTGAGGCAGTAAATATCAGGTGAACAGCAGCTATCTATCAGATTGCCGGATTATTTTTTTGCTCAAAATAGAGGCACAGGCACATGAACTGGAAGTGGAAAACGTGGGTGCAATTAACTTTTGCTGAATGCAGCAAAGTGATTTTTCAAATAACTGATGCATCCAGCCCATGCTGTCCTGCATGAGGACCTTGAGAGTATGCAGATATGACAGCTTTGTTCTTCCAGGAATGTGGTTCAAACGTGTACAATGCAATAAAGAAATAAAGAAAAAAATACACTTTCTTTATTTTTGAGTAATTTCCTGTAAATGAAAGAGCTATAAGTTGCTGTCGACTGAGGAGGGAACAATCCTCAGTTACTCAACATGGAAGCTAGACAGTGAAGTGTTTTTACCCACTATTGCATAAGCAAGCCTCGACAAGCTCATTACCCGCTAGTGGTTTGTGACATTGGGGAGATGCAGCTCAGGCTTAATATAAGATAAATGCACATGAATCATGCCTTACCATTAGGCTTTGTAAGGCACCCTGTTCTCCATATCTCCTACTGTGTCATGGAAAGCAGCAGGCATCCTCAAATTGACCACGGTTTGTGGTTGAAATTCCCTCTTGGCCCTAGAGTCAAGCTTATAAATGTTTTATTGGTCAAAACAACACTAAACGTTTATTACAAACCATCCATTCTGAATTTTCTTTTTTGCTTTAATGTGTAGTAATATTCAGTATGGTTCAATGTATATTTTCTTCTCTTATATCCCACTCAAACTAACTTTTTTGTGCATGTTATATAATATAATGAGAATTCAGAGTGAGAGTAAAAAAAAAATCATCAAAGATGTATGAAAATGATGCATGGGTTGACTGCATGATCCCATTTTGGTCACACAAGCCTTGAGGTCTACATGTTTGACTTCTAGTTACATATTTCTTTTAAGCAGCCATTAATGCTATGTGTTTTAGAAAACCTAAGCTTGCTCCAGTGTTCTATGACCTCATGGTGTTAACATCCGAGATACAATTGAAAAGAATATTCCACTTTGTATTCTGGGGGGGAAAATGTCTGCTACTATTGAAATATAGTATTGACTCCATGTGTGCGTATTCAGTATTTATTTTCATGTGTAATATAAAGCTGTGTGTAAGCATGTGTGTAAGCATGTTTGTCAATGTGAGAAATGTCCCCCTTTTCCTCATATGGATTAGATTTTTCCGGACTGTTATCTTTACATGCAATCTTCATTTCATTTTGTTCAATGGAAGAAAAGAACGTGCTATCTTACATCTTACACGATCGTATACAGGGAGACAATCTGTTTCTGGTTCATGGATATTAAATCCAAATATAGATTAATCTGTTGCCACATTATTGTAGGGTTTAGATGGAAATCAAAATGTGTACGTCCATCCATTCTATATACTTTCTGGAGTTGTTTTGACACACTAACCTGCTCGATGCATGTGTGAAACTCATCCCAACGAGCTGCATACTCTGTTTTGTGTTGTAACAGGAGGAGCTATTACAAATGAGAGGAAGGCTCTGATGTCAGAGCTGAAGATTCTCATCCATATTGGTCATCATCTAAATGTGGTCAACCTGCTGGGAGCTTGTACCAAACCTGGAGGTGAGGAGGATGGGGAGGTTACTTTGAAAGTGAACTGTAGGTTTTAAAGGGTATTAAGTAAGACAGCAAGATGAATGAGCAAGAGATCTGAATCTTACTGTCAGTTATTAATGTTATTTTCTCCACAGGTCCACTGATGATGATAGTTGAGTTCTGCAAGTACGGCAACTTATCCAATTATTTGAGAAGCAGGAGAGCAGATTTCATTGTCTGCAAGGTAAGGTTTTTCAGAGGCACACCCATTGATTGTGTTACAGTGCTCCCAGAATTGCAGTCATTCAGCCCAACTCACTGTGTGTTTGACTGCATACAGAAGGGTTTGTCCCTGTAAAGTGGGTGGTGAGAAACAGTATGGGCCTGCCAGGAGTTCTGTAGGGAGGCAGGGGGTATGTCATCCTCTTAGCACTCAAGGGCATGCGCCCAGCGCTTCACATCGAGGAGCGCACCTGTAAGCTTTGGGTTCTTTCCTCTCAGGTTAGCAGTGTGGGCAGAGAATCAATATTATTTAGATGAGGGGAAGGCCTCCCCCCCCCTCTCTTATCCGTGCACGTCAGCAGAGCTGCCGACAGGTCCTCCTGTAACTGACACTGATGAACGTGTGCCGCCCAGGGCCAGGACGGGAAGGCGGTGTCCCCGGGGTCGGGCTGCGACCTCAGCGAGCTAAAGCGCCGCCTGGAGAGCGTGGCCAGCACAGGAAGCTCCGCCAGCTCAGGCTTCGTGGAAGATAAGAGCTACTGCGACGAGGAGGACGACGAGGAAGGTACGGGGCCAGGCACGTCTTCCTTCCCCGCCCCCCACCCCTTCCTCCCCCGCTCACCTCCTCCCTCCACCGCCCCCGCCCTCTTGCTCGGACAGGAAGTTTCCCCCCAGACTGTTTTCTTGCCGGGGCCGTTTCCTTGTCCCGCGCAGCAGCACAATCGCTTCAGCGGGAGCCACCGTCCACCCCACTGAGAGTGCGGCGGCTTCTGTTTATTTCTCGTCCTGAGCTGGGCGCCTTCCCAGCCGGCACGGGGTCATGGTTATGGCTGGGCTATGACTGGGCCATGGCTGGGCAATTTCTGGGCCATTTCTGGGCCATTTCTGGGCCATGGCCGGGCCATCTCTGGGCCATGGCTTGGCCCTGTGCGTCGGCCAAGTTGTCCCTGAAGTGTTATTTTTTGTTTGATCAGCTGTTTGCTCAGGTGGAACGCCCGTTCCTCCTCACAGACCCCCAGCCGGCACACCATCCCTGTTTCAGCACATGAGACAAACGAGAGGAACTAGGACTTTATCTGGATTATCAAAAGGATTTTTTTAAGGATGTTTTTAAGACATCAGAAGGAATATAGGTAGCGTTGCATACGTGACAGTGGTGCAGCATTATGTTGCATATTAGGAACTAGTGACTTCATCTGGCTGGTGTACCACGACACTATTGGCTGCAGGGCTTTACTTATTATGCATGTTAGAGAGGGTAGAAAATTGTAGAAAAAATATTTCACTGAAAGGTCACCTCTGTTTTTGTGGTTTCTCAGAACCAGAGGACCTGTATAAGAGAGTGCTGACCATGGAAGACTTGATTTGCTATAGTTTTCAAGTCGCTAAAGGCATGGAGTTCTTGGCCTCACGCAAGGTATGATATATCTTTAACGAATCAAACTGTTGTTCAGAATGCTATAAAGTCGATTATAATGTTAAGCCTATTTAACTAAAAGCACACCTTATTTCTTTGTAATGCAGCCATTTGTGTTCTTGTAGTATACTGTGCAGTACTTTGTCTACAGATATATTTTTACTTTTTTGGCCTACACATCCTATAGTGGTCAGGTCATTCATTCATAGATTTTGGGAGAGCGGATGGGACTGATTAGTGAATGGAGCTGCCATTGTAAATAAGTCATTAGACAACATTCCTAAGCCGGGACATGGAACACATCTATTGTAATAGATCTAATGAGCATACCATGCGGCCTCTGCTGACTTCCACACATTCAATACTACTGTGACGTGAAGCACGTGCAGAGAAATAAATTAACACATACCTATATGATTGTCGGATCTCATCAGAAATGTTCCACTTCCTTTATTAGTGCATCCACCGTGATTTGGCTGCAAGAAACATCCTGCTTTCTGAAAATAATGTGGTGAAGATTTGTGACTTTGGTCTTGCCAGAGACGTCTACAAAGACCCAGACTATGTGCGCAAGGGAGATGTGAGTGCATTTAATGTCTTTTGTGTTGTCAGAACTGGTACATTCAGTAATTACACTCTCACAGCATTTGAAATTAAATATTAGAAAATGCTGCCTGGGCAAAAACGAGATATTCATTTAATTTAGGCAGAGGTTTATTGAAAAGTCACACTAGAACTCGGTCCAGTTCACTCACATACACGCCCAGGTGCAAAAGCTCCTTACTCATTATAAATAATGATGGTATTGGTGAGAGAAAACCCCACTCAAGTGAGACGAGATACCAATGTTAATGATGCCTTATCTATAATCTGCATTTTAGGCTAGACTGCCCCTCAAATGGATGGCGCCGGAGGCCATTTTTGACAAGATCTACACAACGCAGAGTGACGTGTGGTCCTTTGGAGTTCTCCTGTGGGAGATATTCTCTCTAGGTAAATCTCTTTGTATTTCACTTATGTGGAATTGTGCCATTAGATTTAACGGGTTTGCATTGCCTTCATTAATAGAGTGGGATAATCGGAATAGTTATTTATTTAATCAAACTATCTTTTCAGGATGAATTTAAGGAAAAAGTTCAGTTCAGCAGATCAAATAGAATACATGCAAGTTAGCATGTACAATAGACCTGTTTTGTTGTACGTGCTAAATGAACTAAAACCCTGATGATGATAAAACCATGATAAAGAAAGCATTTCTTTTAGTATGTGAGTCCATGTCGGCTCAAACGCTAATATAAATGATGCTCAGGGAACAGAGCATTTTAACTATGTGCATCACAGCTATGCATCTACACCAGAGGCACCTGACTATATAATAACTGTCTTCTACCGCTGTGGAATTGTGCCTTTGGGACACAGAAGGTTTGCCGTGTCAGCATGAGAAAACTATTCGCGTGTTGCTCATTGTTATTGCTTATTGTTACTGAAGTTTCAACTTGTGCTAATGCATGTGTAACCGGTTAGTCTTGCGTTGTGTTGATAATGACGGACACCCACACCAAAACACTCTCGGAGGCAGTCTCCATT
>JAODUE010072509.1:2500-15493 GCA_027564755.1 Amblyopsis hoosieri | reverse complement strand
GGAAAGAATGTGTGAGTTTTCATAGAAAACATGAAATTGTCTGGGTGACCCCAAACTTTTGAACGGTAGTGTACATACACACTCTCTTGCAGAAAATGCAAAATTGTGTAGGCGAGGTTTGTGGATTTCAACTCTGAACCTTTTGGCTGAGAATTTAGCACCCTTAACCATAACCTACCCTTTTTTGCATTTGCCTTGAATTTAGTTAATTTCAGTCCAGATATCATAGACTTCAGGATTTACAGGGAACAATTATTTTTATATTTTGTTTGCACAGTTATATAAGACATGCTTTCAGCAGCCTCTGATGCAATAAGTATAAGCCAACTATTTATAAAGATATTAGATATATTTTATATATTCCAAGGTTGAATGTTGTAATACAAATATTGGCCAGTTTGTATTATGGACGGTGTTTTCATAATGTCCATCATTTATTACACATATACAACAATAGCAGTTGTATGTATTGTCTTCTAAGAAACCTAAAATACATAATTTTTAAGAATGCATTTGCTTGGTTTTTGGGTTTATACCTGTTTTCCAACATTTTTTGAAAATAAGTGTTTCTTCACTATATACTATAGCCTACAAAATAGAATATTTAATGAATGTCATTCAGTATCATGAGATTTTTGAGTCCTGTTTATGTTTCTCCCCCAGTTTCTATTCAAATGTCTGCTGATATGAAGGCATATTATATCTGAGGATATGCAAGATACAGAACGTTACAGCATGGAATTAATCACAAGACTGACACTATTAGATATCAGTCCAGTCTAACTAATAAAATGATCAGATTAATAAATATAAATTATATTGCATAATGTAATACTTAGAGAGAAAAGTGTACCTAAAAAATAGAAAATGTACTTCTTTAATCAGGTAGTGAAGTGTGACCACATATGACCACATGGTGTCACTGTGTGTTCACTCTGAACATGACTACTGACTTTGACCTGCAGAATACATAAAGGCAAATGTAAATTCATGCATTTCATTGTGGTTTTATTTACTGTAGATAAATGTAAAACATAACCAATGTGTATTCATTATGAATACACATTATTAATGCATGTTACCTTTTATGGATATTTATTATAGTAGCCTATATAATGGGATCACAAATCCCATTTGTACAGTACATAGGTTATATGCTACACACGTAACTCTTTGAGGCTTGCATTCATTTATATGTTGACCAACAGACTGATATCTCTCCTCATCCCTACTGGCAAATAGTTTGATGTTTTTCATTATATTTCCAAGTAAATAATTACTTAATAAGACATCACTTATAAATATATATCTATAACGTCTTTATTCCACTAAGGGGTTTAACACTTCATTATACGGTTCCTCGTCCAGTAAACTAACTTTAGTCTGCTATTAGTCACTGTTATTTTACTTAATTTTCCTGTACTTAAGTAAGATGAGGTGAGACTTGGTGCGTAACTGTGAATGTGTAGCAATTTTATCTGGGTGAGAGTAAATGTGCATGCCATGCATTCGAGCGAAATAATTATGAATGCATAGCGGCAATGATGGCATTTACACACCAAAACTGTCAGCATTCTTATCAGATATCACGGCTACTTAGTTTGTGTGCCATGGGATTAGGCTACTACGAAAACAGAGAAACATACTGTAAGCATTTTATGTCACCGCAGAAGATGGACAAGTGAATAGATGGACAAGCCAACTCAACAAATATATGATATACTCAGATAAACTAATGCATACTCATCTCCCACCAGATTAAAAAAGTCTTGTTTGTTCTGTGTTGGGGCACAAGTTAAGGTTTACAGTTATCTTGGCTTGACAAATGGAAACCTCAAACGAGTTTACAACATTCACTGGGGAGCGTTTCAGAGTCCCCCCGCTCAAGAGTATCTCTTCTCAGCCTCCAAGTTAATTGTGAGGTAATGGTGACACTGGGTTCAATTAAACCAGTGCAGGGGTTACAAAGGGAGGGAGGGGGGGGGGGGGGTAATCTGTTGCAGAGCTTGCTTGGAACTGAACGCGAGGTTTCTTGTTCAATGAGCGATTGAGGTGTGGTACGCAGTGACGAGTGTTGCTGTGAAGAGACAACCCCCAGGGGAAGCAATGAGTGTATGTGTGTGTGTGAGAGAGAGAGAGAGTTAGCTCTGGGGTAATTCAGGATTAAAGGGAGCATTTGAGTGAGCATATGAGTTCAGGGGACGGGGGTCTCTATGGTCTTGGGTTTTCTAACAGGCTGAATCAGCAGCTGGGGGTTCCACCACATCATTGCGCTTCTGATGTTGAGCCAGGATCCAGTTGGATGTCTCTTTGTGCCCAGAGATAGTCAAGTGGTTTGGTATATGGCATTTTGGCGCCGTACCCACGTGTAATTATCGCTTCTGTGCTACTGTCAGTCCAAAGGTTGGTGGTTGGCTCAGTGTCACCGTGTTAGTTATTTAATTGACCGGAGGGCCAAGTTAATGATGTTATTTCCATCCACAAAAATCCACCTGAGGCCTCTCTAGGGATATTAGCCTAGTAAAAATACATAAAATAAAGAAATACCATGTGTTTCTCACAGTAGTAGACCTGCTTATTTATTGTCTGTAAACGTGAGCAGGATTTTTGTTTTAACTTGCATTTTCAAACTGCTGACCGTGGAAGACCACTGTAGAAACCTCTAGCATTGCCACATTTCATTGCTAACATTTAACACCTGGAAACTGCACGTCACAACTACAGATCTCTGTCTACAGTTGGCATTTAAGCAGTGTGGGAAAATCTGTTTCGGTTGTAGCTTAAGCACCTTGTTTAATGGTTCTTGTATTCAGTAGTTTTCTGGCAAACCTCATGGGGAAATGCATTGTAGACTGGAATAGCTCATTCTGTACTCAGTACAAATCTCTACATAGTTTGAACGACTGTCAAAGTCAAAGTCTATGAACTGTTTTTTTGTCTAAAACGTGGACATGCCAGACAAGCTCAGTAGTTAGACAAAGTTAGCAAGCTAAAAGCTAGTTTGGTTTTTGTCTTGGTGGCTCACATGAAGAGAACAAAATGGCACCACCTCTTCTTATGTCATCACCTTCTATCAGCTGGAAGTCATTCGCTGGTTTTTTTTCTCTTCCTTCTTTTTTTCCTGTTCCAAAAGGTCATGCTGATTTGTTAGCCTATCCCCTTGGCAGGCATAGATGGTATGAGTGTTTGTGTGTGCTGGCCAGATATTGTTCTATTTCAACTGTCAGTATGGTAGAGATGTTGGCGCTGTAGTGTCTTAAAATATCTGTTATTAAAGTTTGGGATATTAATTACAAAAATGTTTGTGTGGGAATGTGTGTTTGTGTGCACGCACGTCTGTTTTTGTACTGTATGTGTTTCAAATGATTTCAGTATTTGCACATGTATGTGTGCGTGTGTTGTACTGTATTTCAGTGTTCAGGTGTACATGTGCACATGTTGGTGCGTGTGTGTGTGTGTGCTCGCACACATGCATTTCACTGTGTGTGAACAGTATGTGTTGTGTGTGTGTTTTAGTTTGAATGTATTTGGCTGTTTAGGTGTGTGTGTGTGTGTGTGTGTGTGTGTGCTCGCACACATGTATTTCACTGTGTGTGAACAGTATGTGTGTGTGTTTTAGTGTGAATGTGTTTGGCTGTTTAGGTGTGTGTGTGTGTGTGTGTGTGTGTGTGTGTGTGTGTGTGTGTGTGTGTGCTGGGTTAGTCAAAGGTTCCAGAGCTCTATCCCTGACCCGTAATTACTGCCAGTTCCCAGCAAGCTCCTTCTGTTAAGGGTTATAATGGCTTGTCATAGGCAGGGTAGCTACTGAACTAAACACACTCCTTGTAGAACTCCCTACTCCACACGCTTTAACCTTTACCCTTGTTAGACTTCTATCGTCTTAACATAGTAATTTTAGGGGGAGAGCCATCTCTCAAATTTAAATTCAGATGTTGTCATGCCAACTTTCTCTGTTGACATGACAAGTAGGCTACTCCAGTATACTTATATAAAGGGCACACGTCTTGCTCTGTTTATAAAATGGATAATCTTTCACTGTTTCCACAACCAACCAGCTTCTTTTTCAATTGTGTTCCTCTGCAGCGCTGGACCCTCCTCCATAGAGCCGTCATGCGCCCCAGACCACATCACTTAAGAATATTGACTGGATTTTTTTATAATCTGTTTCAAATATAGATCTGTAACCACCGTTATTGGCACGCGATTCAACCACACAGACCCCTTCTCCAGTCGAGTGCCTTACCGCACACACACACACAAACACACACACACGTGCACACATAAACCCCAGTTTCCAAGTGGTTTTATAGTTCAATCACTACCACTTTCGCTGGCCTGTGTCCACACCTCATACCCCTTAAACACACACACACGGCTATGTTAAAATTATTATTTCTTGCATTACAGTGTCAAGTGGTATTGTCCCTTGAAATGAAGAATTTGGTGGTGTGCAGTACACAACTACACAATGGCCCCCACATGGACGGACACACACACAAACGAAGTTGAGCCTTTCAGAGGGGATAACAGTAATGCAATATATCAAAACCAAGAGGAGAATATGGCAGCGGTTGTCTTATAGGCTAGCTGTTGCTACTGCAGTCGCGCTACGAGGAGATTATGGGTCTTGGAGGAAGCCAATGTCAATCAATACATGCTCCATTCGCCTGGTTCTGCTTGAGTGGCTTGCAGTCTATTTTAGGACCCAACCCCCCCACCCCCCTTCAACTCACCCCACTATTCCGTAGCAGTCAGTTGCAAATAAAGGGTTACATTTTGAAGGTATTTTTACCATGTTATAGTTTCCAATCGCTGAACCCCTTACTTCAGTATGAACCATTCAACATGCTTTATATATTGAATGCCCTGATTATCACACATGATATTGATATTATTAGCTAAGGACAGGTTGCGTTTGTTACTCTGCTCATTGCAGTCTCCCCGGTCAGGGTCTGTGGACCCCCAAGCTCCTCTAGGAAATATAAACAAGTGTGTGTTCAACTTAAATGTGTTTGGTGTGGCTCAGACATGAATGTAAGCGACACAAAACGCACACATACATACATACTTGCACTAAATCCACACACGCAATACATACACACGCACTCAGTGATGTAATGAACGCATACAGCCTCTGAGGTATTGTACACACAGACATGCATACGCACATGCACACACAAAAACACAGATGCACACACAGCTGTGCATGCACAGACAGACGGACACACGTGCACACACAGACACACACACACACAAACACATCAGAGGAACCACGGAGCCAGCCAGTGAACCCACTGTTGGGGCATGCTGGCAAGCAGAATTCAGTGTTGCGTTACGTGAGACCACACAGTGTCGTGTGTGTTTATCATATTTACTCCAGTCTAAACCTTTGCCTCTACTCACTGTTGGCTCTGGTTTTAACTGCTCTCTTAATGAACATTTTCATGTCTGTATTAGCAAGGTTTCCTCACAGACCTAAGTTTATGATTGACAATCAAAACGACAAACATCCAGTGGAAAAAAAACAAAATTACTATAAACACGTACTGAAATATCTCAATCTATTATCCTGTGGGAGAAATGTAATACAGCAGTTCATCATAAAATGGCTGACGTTCATTTACTCACTGTATCGTGCCGACGTCCATATTAATGTAAAAACTCATGAATAATCTGTTCCACACAAGAATGAAACCAGCAACCTGCTGTGAAGAAATACATGGTTATGCCGCATTTTGGCACCTGTTTTCTTTCTTTCTTTCTTTCTTTCTTTCTTTCATGAGTCATAAAACTATGCCATAATGTTAGGTTGTTCCTATATTGGAATACTATTCAAAACTGTTTAACTCTGTTAGATGTCTTTACAGTGGCTCTTATTTAAATATATTTATTTAAGCTTAGCTGTGGAGAAACACAAGTAATTTACTAATAGAGGACTGTAACTAAAAGACAAAGACGAACAGTCAAGGGGGCGGTTATAGACACTCATTTGTGGGGTGTGAAAAGTTTCCACTATTAAGTTGATAGGAACTCACACAAAAACAACAGACTCAATGAACATGAATGTCAATCATTTTCCAATATCAGGATCATTTTCTCTCAAAAAAGGTTTCAATATTTTTATTGAAAAAACTTAAATGTATTGTTCACATATACAACCAAAGATTTGTGAGATTTTCTATTGAATAATTTATTTAATGTATTAGTCAGGCACAGGTAGTGCTCAGGCATCTTGCTGAAATACATACTGTATGGCTGGGCAATAACAGCTGTGTCCTCCTGCACTGACACACACTGACAACAAACCGTGGCAATGCTATCGCTACGTCCCCAAAAGTGCAGGCTGATTTCCTCACAGCATTCTTGGAACGGAAGAGAGGGAAACTCCCTTGGGTTTCCACAGACAATACATTTACCCCAATAACCCTTTAACCTCTGCTCACTCTCATCCCTCTGGTGCGCCATTCGGCCAAATATGGTGGATTCTCCTGCTGCGGTTAGTAGAAGCTGGCCGACGGTCAAAATAACAAATGCAAATAACCATCAAGCTATAGGACTGGACCTCACAGTTGATTTTACAGGGATTTGCTAGTTGTGATGAATTAAATAGTATAACATTATCATTAAAAAAATAAGAGTTGGTGACAGTCTAGCCAGCGGTCTTCTGAGATATTGTGTGTAGCTTTGGGTGGGAGATACTTCTTCCACAATAACAAATGTGTCTTTTCTCTTAATGACAAGAAGAACTAAGTAAACTGAAGAATGAATTATTTTTTATAGAAACTTGTAGTAGTAGTAGTAGTAGGGGTTATAAAGCATCCATGGGAATAATATGGAGAGTTGCGGTCATTATGTTTGTGGTTCAGTGGTCATGGCTACTGCTGGCCTTTTGTAAAGAATAAATAATAACGCATCATACATCTTTAAAGATATAAATAACACAAAACACAAAGCAAAAATAACAAGTTTAATTTAATCAAATGTGCATACAATTGCAATGATGCTCGGTGGCCAAATAACGTGTGGGGGTTACATGCAATGAACCTCTTGACTTTGGCGGGGTCGTGGCTTTGACAGAGACCATGCTCTATTAGTACTATCATCCACCACAGAGGCCATGGTCGTAGCAGGAAGACCTCGGGACACAGGTCCATGTCCCAAAGGGGAGGGGGAGGGGCTGGCTTGCCTTTATCTGCTGGTCAGAAGTGTCGGATCTTCTCCCAGCTGTTATGGCTCACGTGTGTCTGCTGTGAACATCTGTCTCGTGTTCCTGTGAAGGATGACAGCCAAAGCTGGGTTGTCTTCAGCAGGAACACTCACATCATGAACACGTGTGTGTGTGTGTGTGTGTGTGTGTGTGTGTGTGTGTGTGTGTGTGGCACGCATGCATGCACGTGTATAGACACTCACAATCAAAGGTTAATAGCTTTACTGCTTCAATCATAACAATATGGCTAAAATATGAATATTTTAAGTGGGAACAATGTGGACCTTTTTATTATGGCTTCGATTGATCCATATCAAATTGGTGAGACATGGGAATGCTCCCATATCTTTAATTAATTAATTCTTATAGTCATAATGTAGTAAGTTCATATGAGTCATATTAACGAATGCCTTGTCACTTGGTTTTGATGATACATATACATATACATATATACTGTATATATAAATATAAAAATAAAAATACAACCATTATCATGGCCTCAGAACAGTTCACACATGTAAAGCATGTCTGGAAACAAACCAAGCTGTATTTAGAATGGATATATAAAGGTCAGGTAAGAGCTGCTTGTCTGACTAAGTAATGTGCCTAACTCCTAACCAATCATATACATTTAATGTATTTTTGTATCTTGGGAAGCCATTTGCTTTATGTCATTTATTCTCAGGAAACGTACACATGAATTATCTATTTTCTTTTATAATGCTCTAGTTTCATATTTATAGTGTTCTGTTTGTCTGGATGATGCCAAGCTAATGAAATGACAGCTGGTGTTTCATTGTGGGACAGAGGAAACCACCTCTGAAATACAGATGTATCCCTCCCTGCAGCTACTTTAAGTGTACAGAAAATGGGTCCAATAATACTTTTCCAAAATCACACACACACGCACACACACAAATATATTTTCAAGGACACTCTCACAAACACACATTTCCGTACTGAGTTTCTTTTTTTAAAGCCCTCACCTCTGCCAACACTATAACATCCACACACCATTCGCACTTTGACCATTGTCTTCCCCAATTAGTTATATTGCTCGTAGAGCTTCATTCTGAGATATTATCTCCCACTTGTCTGTGGAAGACCAGGCCCCCCCTCCCCCTCCCGGGTTTATTCAGCACCTGGAGAAACGCAGGCTCTGCCAAGATGTTTCCTGACTCTAAAATGGAGAATGCTAACTACCACACTGGGAGAGGCGATCAAAACTTCATTTTATTCATCCTTATCCGCTCTTTTCATTGATGTTGCTGCTGGGCAGAATCCTTTTTCCAAAATCCTAAACAGAAATCATGGATAGATGAGAAATAATACAGTAGCCTATCTGACCTGTTATAATGACTTTCTTTCATGCTGGTTCTCACCAGTTACAGTACTGTGACATAATGTACACTACAGGTGTTTTCCTTTCATTTAGTTTGTAAAATAATTGAACTTGCTTGACCCACCTTTGGGTAAATGACTTATGATCTTAGCAGTGCCCAATGTGGCATTGTGATACAGATTACATGAAATATAACAGTGATGTACGGGAAAGCCCTATACCGTTGCCTTTGTTGATACAAGTTTAGTGTTTAGCACCGCTCTGCGCTTCTCAAGTGACGTTCAGCATTCAGCCACACATTTACATACATTTTAAAGGGGTACAGCTGAGCTAAGAGAAAGATAGAATGAAATAAACAATAACACATATAGTACAATAATATATTTAATGTAAAAATGTCAATCAATAAGTTTGACTGCTGAGGTTTGCTCTTTGAAAAACACGGCTTGGTTTGAATACATTAACCACTGAAATCTGAGCATGATTTTGTAAAATGCTGATATATCTACAGAGAATATGGGTACGGATATGGATAGTGCTATTGTCTGTGGTGAGATTTAATCAGTGGAATACAATTTATTCTTACAATAGCTAGTTAATGTGTACTATTTATTGTTTAACGTTTCCTCTCGACCGTGGAACATTATGAACAGTATTAAAAGCTACAAGACTTATCTGTGGTTATTTTCCTTAAAAAGCAAGTTCACATTCCCCTGAAATCCCACAGTTCAGAGCAAGAATTTCTTAGTTGCCTCTGAATGTGACATAAAACACACATGGACCAGCAACAGGTAACTTGACCCTGCCAGATGATTTGTTACACTGAACCATCTGAGAAGTCTCCAATGGAAACTGTTCGGAAAGGGCATGGCACTTTGAAAAAATACTTGTCAGGGGATTGGATGAGCCATCTGTCTATCACTATCTATCAAGAGCTAATGTCACACCTATACAAAGTCCGTAGCTGCCAGTAGTTCCTCTTAGGATGCTGATTGGTCCGCACTACTGAAGGTGTTGTCCAAACGCATTGGTTGAAGCCTAGCCAGATGGATTCTGATTGTGATCTTGTGAATCCAGCTGCGCCGCAAGGTTCAGCACAATTGTCAACAAAAGATAAGCTTGCCCGCTGGTGACTGGCCTGGAAGATGACAGGCGGGAAACCAAAATAATGACGCAAACACTGGGGATAGGGAAGGCTGTCAGAAGAGTGTGTGAGAGAGAGAGAGAGAGAGAGAGAGAGAGAGAGAGAGAGAGAGAGAGAGAGAGAGAGAGAGAGAGAGAGAGAGAGGGTTAAAATAGAATGAGTGTGTGTGTGTGTGTGTGTGTGTGTGTTTGTGTGAGAGAAAGTGAGAGAAAGAGAGAAATTAAAAATAGAATTATGTGTGTGTGTGTGAGAGAGATAGAGAGAGATAGAGATAGAGATAGAGTGAGAGAGAGAGAGAGAGATAATTAAAATATATAATGAAAGAGGCTAGAGACTGAGAAACAAAAGAGATAACACAGTAGCATAAACCGGCCATTGCTATTTATACTAAAATATCTTCATCACACTAAAGTCCATGCTGCACAAGGGCCATGGTTTATGAAAAATGTTCCATTTACATTTTTGGAGAATAACACGGAGAGCTTGGTGCTGCTCTTCTGTTATGCCTAAGTGTTTCCGTCTACTCTGGGCAGACTGTCACTGGTTTCACAATCCATGAATCGAAATGATCATCAACTACTGCATAACTGCACTGAATCAGAGAAGTACCTATTATGTTTATGATGTCTGACACTTCGGTTTGCCACCATTCAAGTTTTTACTGTGCAAAGCAAAATATGTCTGTCAGTCTCATTCGTGCATGCACATTTGCGTGTGTTCAGAGGGGCCTTGAGGGGCTATATATCTTGAAATGCACGAGGAAGTAAATTTAGCAGGCACTAGCGAAGGCTTTGATGAGGTCTACTACTGCCCAGCGTATATATAAAGTCAAATCCCTATGCCATGCAGTTTAACCATGTTGCACACCCGCTCCAAACACATCCAAAACACACAAGTCTGTAAATTACAGCTTACACTCATGTGTACAATCACATACGCATAAATCACATAAAACACAAACTAAAAGACTCATATTGTGGAAATGGTCAGTGTTCAGTATGAGTATGAGGATGTCCTGTTTACACAGGCCTGAGGATGAGGATAGGGTTCTATCTAGGACAACGCAGCTTGACCCGGCCAAGTAATCACTTTGATCCTGGCTGTAGAAATCCCACAAGTATTTGCTCTGTATATTTGTTAGAAATCCTCGGAAGTCCTCATATTCCCATGTATGAATATTTCCATCATGCACAGCTACAAAACACATACAAATTAATGCAGAGCTAGTGCTTTACATTTTTGCTGTCTGAGACATTTCACAGACCTGTATGCTGCATGCAACAAGTATGGTCTCCTGCTACTCTGAGCATATTTATTTAATTAATTGCGTAAATGTATATGTACTGCAACACTACTGTCTGTAATTATAAAAGCTTGAACCAGTCTCGCTTCATATCACAAAAGTAAAACAGTATCTGGGCCAAAGCTTTGACGACAGAGGATAAACCTGGCCAGACCCGTCGTGTCCAGCACAAAACAAGGAAGATGATAGCGTGAGTTGAAGGAGACAGAATAGCAAGAAGGTGTGTCCGCTTGTTAATTGTATAATTCTATTTTTCCAGCCTATTTCATAAGGTCTAAAGGTATTTTTACAGTAATTCTTATGGAGCTATACCATGATATTCTAATGTCGAGATGGCAGTACTTTACGACAACATAGCGAGTTTGTGTCACGCCTGGGCTGCTAATCTCTCACATTTCCTTTCAGATTTGACTGGAATGTTAACGCATCGCAAATCACCCTATTTTGGACAGCCTCCAGAAAAGAGCACTTACAGTAGCATAGAGAGAACACCCAGTGTGGAATTCTGTGCTTTAGTTTCTTTACCTGCCAATTTAAAAACACTGCTTCAGTCTTTTGTAGTCAGATAATTGAAATAGACAGCAACTGTAAGACGAAGAGAGAACCCAGACAAACAAAATAAAGGCTATGAAAGGAAAGCATAAACAGATCGAACTTGCTAGTGGAAGAGTGTGGGGTTCAAGGGCGATACACACAATGGAGACTATAGAATCAAAAGACAATTTGAACCACCTGTATGAGGAATATCATGTGGCAGCTGTAGCTTCTCGACAGAATCAGCTCCAGCCAGCTCACCCACTCCAGGAGAATGAGAAGCAACGGAAAGTGTGATTACCGTAGAATTCACATGCAAATATCACGTGGACACAGAGGCACACAGAGACATATGCACACACATGCACTATACTTTTTGTTGACATATTGCACCCAGCCTCCAATCAATTGCGATCCAAAGTTTTTATTGGCAACCCCACCCACACACACACACACACACACACACACACACACACACACACCTCCGGCCTCTCGCTCTGTCATTACAGATTGCATCTGGAGGCAATAGACCATTAGCGTTAGCAAGGAACTGGGTCAGCGATAGCAAATACGGCAGTGCTACAGATGAACATGATGAAAGAAAGCGCACAAGCTGCCAGGAACCACATGAAGGCTCTCGTAAAAATCACAGTCCCCTGCCAGCTTTATTGGGCAGCAATAATCGCCCGACAGCTGAATAAAAGCATTGAGGTTGGTAGAAATCTGTGACAAGAGTTGTTCAAGCATCACGTCTACTGGCAGGAATAACTGTGCATTTCATTGTTCAATTTGCAAAATGTATAACCTTCCTACTGACACTATGGAACCTTCTAGGACAGGGCCTTTCGTCCCTGGTCCTGGAGGGCCGCTGTTCTGCATGTTTTAGATGTCTCCCTGCTCCAACACACCTGATTCTAATGAATGGCTCGTTATCAGGCTTCTAACAACCCATTCATTTGAATCAGGTGTGTTGCAGCAGGGAGACATCTAAAACACGCAGGACAGTGGCTCTTCAGGATCAGGGTTCCCCATCCCTGGCGTAGCCTATACAGGTCAGCGTAGTGCCTGATATGTAGGCTATATATATATTGTAATTTGAATGCCACCAAATAAAGCTGGCTACCAATGTGGAAATCTCCGTCTGTAATCAGCTATCCCTGAGCCTGTTAGGCTATTGATAGGCCAAATAGCCTACCTGCACAACGTTACTGTACACAACGATTAGTCCTACTACCCATGTGAGTGACACTAGTCTCGGCAAGGAGTAGCAGAAACATCAGTCACTATTTCAAGATGAAAGTGACGCAGTTGCTATGGATCGCAATTTTTAAATAGCTTACATCCATCGGTCCATGTTTGTATTGTAGGCATGAAGCATTTATACCAGCCAATGCAATCTTGTTACTGGAAAAAAACTGTCAAATACAGTAGGCCTATTTACTAACTGAAATCATATCTGATGT
>JAODUE010072498.1:5000-15494 GCA_027564755.1 Amblyopsis hoosieri | reverse complement strand
TGTGTGTGTGTGTGTGTGTGTGTGTGTGTGTGTGTGTGTGTGTGTGTGTGTGTGTGTGTGTGTGTGTGTGCGTGTCTTGCTTAAAGCTGCTGTAGGTAGGATTTTAGTTGCAACGAGAGCTAGCTCTGGCGCCCTCTATTGAGAAAACTGTGTGTGTGTGTGTGTGTGTGTGTGTGTGTGTGTGTGTGTGTGTGTGTGTATGCTTGCGTGCGTGCGTGCGTGCGTGTGTGTGTGTGTGTGTGTAAAGACTAGGGGTGTAACTGTGATACAAATGTCCACGGTTTCGCGTCACAGATAGAACTGAGGTGCGTGCCCACACGCAACCCCAACCCGCTGTTGGGAGCTCAACCCGCAGCCTGTTGAGCTCGCATATACGTTGCTACTGTAACAAAACTAATTGTTAATTAAAACTTTTCACCGAATTGTGGCTCAAAAGCCGAGGTCTGAAGTGAACTGTGGCTTTGGTGAAACGTTACACCCCTTGTAAATACAAGCTTCTGCTGTATGTAGGATTTGAGTGGCAACGAGAGCTAGCTCTGGCGCGTATTGGGAGAACTCTCTCTCATTAGTCTTGCTATGTTTTTTAATGACATTATTACAATTAGCAGATGCTTTTCAGAAGTGACTTAAAACTATGAAAGCAGATGTAGGTAGAATGTGAGAGTTTCAACGACAGCTAGCGCCCTCTATTGGGAGAACCCTTGTGTTCTACCTCTTCTCTCCACATACGGAATATTTATGGCATTATTACAATTATCAGATGCTTTTCAGAAGCCCTTTACGCAATTAAAGCTACTGTAGGTAAGATTTAAGAGTTGCAACGAGAGCTAGCTAAAATAAAGGGAGCAATATTTTGTAAATACCCAAACAGCTGATGAATGTCTATGGCATTTCTAACAAATTACACTATTATAGCTCTAAAAACCTACCTACAGCACCTGTTTATAAGCACTGTGTTGATGCTTCTCATTATTATGGTGGCATTGTTCAACCCACACCCTTCCCTCACTCTATCTCTCGTTTCGACTGGTGATCCAAAGCCTTTATATGCCCACTTGTTTTATCCCTTCCTTAACGGGGGTGTCATTGGGGTTCACCGGGATTAGCTGGTGCAGCTAGGCACAGGTTGGCATGGCTGGTAAACATGCAAATGCTCTTTTTGAAATCCCTCCCTGTCTCTGTAGACCAGGGCAGTGACTGGCGTTTTGCTCTACTTTGCAGGAGGAAGAATTCACTTTTTATTTGTAACAAATCCTGAGAGAGGTTTGAGGTTTTCAATTAATACTCTCTGGAATGCTTCCTGTCAAATCTACAATTTCTAATTGTATATACACTGTATATATAGAATAAAGACATCTCCTTTTTAAACGAGTCTCTTTTGTGACTCGTGCACAAGGCTTTGAGGTTACCATGACAACGCCATTTATTTATCTTTTATGGTTTCTTCTGCAACCTGGTTTGGAAGCCGATCACTTCAATCTATGGTCGTTTTATCAGATCAGTATGATCCTTAACTACCTGCACAAGACTCATTTGTAATACATGGTGTTGTCTACCATGGCGTATGGAAAAGGCCCTGACAGAGAGCCTACTCCCAAGAGACGGCTGAATCTGGTGTGAATCTCGCTAGCAAGCCCTGTGACCCCCCCAGTTCGCTATCTGGTTTACCCCATCCTGCCATTACACCCCGTATCCCCCCTAATTCACCCCATCCTGCCATTACACCCCCATATCCCCCCTAATTCACCCCAACCTGCCCATACACCCCTGTATTTCCCCTAATTCACCCATCCTGCCCTTACACCCCCGTATCCCCCCTAATTCACCCCATGCTGCCCTTACACCCCCGTATTTCCCCTGGTTCAGCCCATCCTGTCTTTACACCCCCGTATCCCCCCCACAGCCCTAACAAGCGAGGGCCTCCCTCCTACAACGAGCACATTTCCAAGCGGCTGGCCGCCAGCCCTGTGGTGCACGGGGACCCCGGCACGCCCCACCGCTACCGGGAGGCCCGCACGGAGTTCCGCCGAGACAAGTCCCCTGGCCGGCCCCCCGCGGAGAGGGAGAAGTCCCCTGGCCGCATGCTGGAGGGCCGCATCGCGGGCTCCCCGGGCAGGGCTATGGCTGACCCCCGCCTGGAGCACTCCCCGGGCAGGGCCATGGCCGACCCCAGAATGGAGCGCTCCCCTGGCCGCCTGATGGACGTGCGCAGGGAGCGGTCTCCCGGCCGCTACGAGGAGCGCCAGCGCCTCCACACCGGCTCTGGGCGCACACCCATCAACCCCGTCAACAAGGTGTGTTGTACTGCACCGTTGTACACTGTGCCTTATCTTTAATGTTGACAGGCATGCAGTGGTCCCTGCCTAACGCTGTGTCTCTCCTTGCCTGTGTGTCTCTATGGCTGTCTTCCTGACTGTGTGTTTCGCTGTGTACCAGGTGTGGGACCAGTCGTCTGTGTGAGGAACAGAACAGTGCATCGTACACAGCATGGATGCAGCTACCATGAAACAGCCCCATCTAATGGTGAAACACTGCCACACTCTACACCGAGAAGCCCACAGAGGCCACCAGCACGGAAATTAAGCAAAAGATGTCAATTGAGTTAGGATATTCTTCTCAGCATTTTGGCCTGGCCTGGTAGGTTGATGTAACATCAGCAGGCCTTCTGAATAGGTTTTCGTTTCATTACATGGTATCTGCTCCATGAGAACGGGCCAATTACGATGTAGTCATTTAGCAGATAACGACTTCTCCAAAGTGACTTATACAGTAAGTATTTAGGAGCAGGGGGGTAAAATCCCTCTTGCAGTAGGTAGGCCCATATCAGGGATAGAACCTAGGACCTTTCGGCTGGTTGTCCTGCTTCACAGGATTTTAGGTCAGGAAGTGCGCCCGCTAGTCTAGGGTTTCTCTAATGAACCTTCAACTCAGTGGGTTTGGCCTGCCTTAGTTAACTGTAACTAAAATAGATAAGCACATTTGTAGCAACCTAATGTCACTAAACGGCGTTAAATAAAAAGAAAAATGTGTCCCTTGTACGAATGGAAGAGGTGCTCTCAGTCACAGTAGTAGTACAGCTTTTTCCTCGCTAGTTGAGTTACATCGGGATAGGGGAGTTCACCCAGGCAAAATTTGCTCCAGCCTCACGCTGATCCTTCTCCATACACAATCATGATCAGCTGTTCACAATCATTAATCATTTTCCACTAATCTCAGTCTTTTGTCAAGGCTGTGCTTAGTTCAGGGGCTTGGACGGCTCTGGCTGGAGCAAAACATATGAAACCCCCCCATCTTGCTTGTAAGACCATCATAAGATGTTGTTGACCCCTGAAGTTGACGCTAAAACTGCACTACCCACAATCCCCTGATGACAGTTGAACAGGACCTTTCTAACTCCTCAGAATGCTATCTGATTGTACATAGGCAGACTTAATTTTATATATATACTGAGAAGGAATTTCAAGGCTGGATAAGCCACATCTATTTTTGTTAAAGAGAAAGTGATCGTTATGTGTCCTACTAAATGTCCAGTATTCAAATGTCATTTTCCAGGTTAGTGATTTTACCTTGTGTATGCACTTCCATCTGTCAAATGCAAACCTACATGCTGCCTATGAGGAAAAAAAAGTATTGAAGCTAACAACATAGTGCTCTAGTATTTGTTTCTGTACAATGGTCCTTAAATTGTATATAACCAAAATCATTGTTCAAGGTGAAGATGAAAATAGTCATTGTTTTACTGATATGTATCTGAAATAAAAGAGTGTTGGCTTCTGCCTCATTTGGGTTATATTTTACATTTCAAATATGAAGCATGTGTGTCAAAAACACCCCTAACATGCCCCACTTGCACAGTAACTGCATATATTTGTGACAAAATCTCTATTATTGTTTGTTAAATATAATATGACAAGTACAATATCCATATTGGTCCATTTCACAAGCACCGACGTATTTCCAAATGCATCTGTGGCATTCATTCAAATGCCTGTTACAATATGCTATAGTATACATAACCCTTACTGTGCATTAAAAGTGTAAAACTACACTATATATATTTTTGTGATTCTGGCTGAATCTGTTTGGAATGTAAGACACATGAAATGACATACCAAACCCTTGCCCAGTGTGTCTCCAAGTCATGCCTTCACAGCACATGGTAGTGATGTTTGTGCTTAACTTGTTAAAGTATTTATTTCCAAATGGAAAAAATATATAAGACAAAAATGTATCTGTGGTCATTTATGCTCAACAAGGTATCCCTTGGCGCTACAGTTTCATACTGGCTTCCATATGGTATTTGAAAGTATGCCTATATAAGGATTTACCACCCCACACCCAGTGATCTGAAACATGACGCTCAATATCATGTTGATGTTTATTAGCTTACCCTGTAAAGGTTTTTCCTCCTTTTGGTCACAGAATATTAAATACAAGTAATGTCTTTGACTTGTATCCTTGTTTCTGTGATTTATTCTGAATGTGTGTGGATGTTTATGAGATGATTGAAATGTCTGCTCTGTGTCTGCATATTTCTCAGATTTACTTGTAGGCATGGGACGATATTAACATTTTATATCACTAGTATCCTTGCCAAAATAATTGCGATAAACAATATAATCACGGTTATTTTAAAATTGCACTAAAACATACAATTTTAGTCACTTTCTCTTTTCTCTTTCTCTTTTCTTAAGAAAAACATTTCTATTGTATCATGACACACATGCTTATCTTTTTTTTTTTATTAAATTAGTTTTGAAACCAATATTTCAACATATTTGAATAATCATTTTTATTTGGGGGACACAATGAGCAAATTGAGTCTTCAGCCATGGTGGTGATTGACTGGAAAGATGCAGGCTAATATATGAGTTAGTATAATTACAATTGGACTGTACTTATAAATACAATTGGACTGTACAAGTGAGCTAGAAAGCTTTTGTCAAGTCACTTATTCACAATATTCATATTTATGATTACCACGATAATGGACATTAACCATGATACGATTATCTCCGTATTTTTATCGCGATTAACTATAATATCGTATATCATCCTATCCCTATTTACTTGACATGCCTTTTCATTAAATGTCTGTTTAGTCAAGTATAGACAAGCAAGTGGAAGAAAATGCTCCTTTCTGTTAATGCCAGGGATTGAGGCAGCTTGTGTGCAGGGTATCACCATTCATTTGTGGGTCTATTTATATGTGAGCCCAGTGATCGACCAGTATATGAGCTGATCGCCTACCAATCTAGATGCATGCATCAGCCTGGATCACATACAGAGAATGACTAAAGGGAAGAGAGAGATATTGCTCTTAGTTGTACCGGCGTCCAATGTTGGTATAGAGACAATGGCATGGCTAAATCTGACCCCGTGTAAAATGCTAGTCTGTGATGCGACACCTCTTACATCTGCCTCCTAGACCTCGGTGGTCGTTTTTTGTGACGCCGAAACGATGACACGGCAGACTAAGTGGAGAGATGCTTTCGGCACCTCTATTTAAATCATGTTTTTTGGTGGTGGGAGGGAGGGGAAGATCGCTTGCATTCAGTTCATTCACAGACTTATGGTACCGGGCAACCACAAGCAACAGTGCAGGACTCGGGCATGGTGTAGATTAATAGCACATTGTAAGGTGGTGTTCACAGTATGACACTTACCCAGCACCCAATCACCGCTGAAGTCCTTGATGTTGGGTCTCAGGAAGATGTATGCCACTCGTACAAGCCTATAAAGAATTCACGAGCGTCGCCACCTTTAGTGTTTAGCATCCTTTTAGGAAGTTTTTTGTTTGTGTACTTTGTATATTCTAAGGTAACAATTGGTGTGACATATCTGTTTTCCCGTGACGTGATGTGGTGAAAGGTTGGCCTGTAAATGCCAGCCATGCGGAGAAGCATGGAAGCAATGCACTGAAAGTGGCAACCAGCCACTCCTGACAGGTCAATACATGAGGCATAATGAGCTGGCAACTGCTATTCTGCTTCTGATCACACGTTATCGATTCAGGACGAAGATAGATGCTCTCACATAGACAGGCTGTTGATGGTATAGATTAATCTCGGATTATTTATTAAAGAAAACACTGTAAAACAGTTATTGAAACATTAGATAAACTGTTAAAAGAATAGTTTGCGGATCTAATTGAGCATCTGCCAACTTAACTTGACCTGTCATGGGTTCTGCTACAGTAGGGGAACAACGGGACAAGAGGCATATCTCCGATTTACTGAGACACTCTTCAAATTTGGGTCCCCGAAATCCCCTTGTGGTCAAAACCAGCATAGCGCAAACAGTTTGGTCTGAACCTTGGGATTTCACATGGACCTGTGGCTGTGTGTGTTGGAGGCTCACTCTTCTCTACTCCTCCCCCGACAACTGTCAATAGCTCACTCGTCACTCCAACCGCTAACCCCTCCTTACTTAGATGTGTTTCAGACACAAATGGAGCTGGTGAGGAAAATTGGGGTTCTGGTGGTGTCTTAGAACAGTTGAGGGGTGTAGCCTGCTGTATCTTATATCCTTCATTTGTTTATTCATTATTTAAGTCTCAAGTTCTTGATTTTGTTACACTCCATAGCTGAGACTGTTGAAGCCGGACATTACAACAAAGAGATTGCTCTTTCAAAGGGAGCTGCCATGTCTTTTTAATTCAGCTGCTCCTGATATTCTAAACCACTGTTATTGTATTCTCTGAGCCCAAGGTCGACCTTCTCAACCTGGGGGCATTGGCTACAAGGGAGGGGCATTGAAGTGTCCGTGTTTTACGCTAGCAGCGGCTGCTGTATGTGCTGTATAAGGTGTGTGCGCGCGTGCGTGCGCATACGCATCATTTTACCTGTCACTTCCTAAACAGGGCATGGTTTATTAATATCGTCCAGTAGAGATGAGAGTGGGGGGCTACAAAAGGACATAATCACACTCCCCATTGTTCACTGGATCCATTGTTCATCTGACTTCCAGCCTGTCTCAGCCATGGTAAGTCACTGGATATGTCAAAGGCGTTCAGCGTTGCAGGGGTGGACAGGTGTTAAGGGGGAGGTTTGAAGATGCGGCCCTTACCCTGACGGGAAGGAAATAGTGCCTACAGCATGTATCTTAAGTGCCTTTTCAGACTTGTTCCTAGCAAGTTCAACAAAGAAAAATGCTGTTTCTTTTACATATATAAACTACTGTATATATTAACCTTTTTTTTTTTTTTTTTAGTTTTTGATACTTTATAAAGTAGACCTGATTTAAAGAACCACGGGTCTATATAATTGTATAACCACGTTTGTTATACAGTAAATGCAATTTTTTGGTAATTTCTTTTATTTGTACTAGTATGTTAAGCATACATGTTTTTTTCATGTGTATTATGGCCAACATTTCTCACATTGTGTGAACAGTAAAGTTGCCTTTCGCGTCACGGCTCACAAACTGTATCCTACTGGATGGTTGAGTCAGGAAAGACCAAGCTGATGTCTGTGTTGCCCTCCACTATGTGGGCATGTCAATCATGCACTTTTGTCATCTCTTTAACTGCTTAACTTTACGTTTCTGTTAAAGGCGCCCAAGAAAGCCAAGAAGCGGTCAGCTGAGGGAGCCAACTCCAATGTGTTCTCCATGTTTGAGCAGGCTCAGATCCAGGAGTTCAAGGAGGTGAGTCGCCCTCTACGGCATGCGTTTGTTTCACTCTTCACACACAACCCTTGATTTTGTTTGATAAAAAAAAAAGTGTGTCAAAAGCCACAGTTGTAATCCACCACAATCATAATGGTTGGTTAATAACTGTTGTACGTAATAAACAAAAGTAGTGGAATACCAACCGAAATGTAATGTAAACCGACGAGAGAGAGAAAGTGTTCATGTGACAGTTTGAAATTGGAACGGGACTTTTTAGGACAAGGCAACATCTATACACACACACACACACACACACACACACACTTCTACCTTCCTGTTTCCATACCCTCCCCCCCTTTCCCCCACTTTCCATCTCCATTGTTAATCGTCGGAGTATGTCCACCTGTCTGTTGTGTGTCCGCGGGCAGGCATGATGGTATGAGGGACCCTGGTGCCCAGACATCCTGGCTGTTTCACCAGTGATTAGGCTCCAGATAAACTGCAGGGCATGCCCTGCATGCCAGCCTAACCCCCAGGGGTCTTGTAGGGGTTATAAATACCTTGCTGCACTAAGGTATTGGTGGGGAAAGAATGGGGAATCCCAAGCTGTGTGCGACCACACAGGGTTGATTGACATATTGATATGCTTTATGAGCCGTGGCATTTAAAGTGTGAGATACAATAAAAACAGGATATATCTGTAACATTATTAAAGCACAGATTTGATATTATTGTGTGTATCGGTATACTGCTCTCAATGAAGTCGATCTCAAAACCTTTCATAAGCTGTTGTTTTCTCTTCGAAAATCACAGATACAATTTTTCTTGACAAAAATAAATGATATGTAACTTTTTATATGTTAAACCCAGGCCTTCACAATTATGGATCAGAACAGAGATGGTTTTATTGACAAGAATGACCTTCGGGACACCTTTGCTGCTCTGGGTGAGTTATGATCCCAAAAACATAAAATGGTTATATTTTATTAAAGGAAAGGAGTAAGCATGTAAGAGCCATCAGGAGAAGTAGCTTTTGTAACGCTGGTCTAAACACAAATCGAGGAGGACCTCTTTAATCTTACTGATTGTTGTATCCCTAGGGCGCCTAAATGTGAAGCAAGAAGAGATCGATGAGATGTTGAAAGAGGCACCAGGCCCAATTAACTTCACTGTCTTCCTCACCATGTTTGGAGAGAAGCTGAAAGGTTAAAAGCTAGCGGGAAAAGGCAGATTATAGAGAATGTTTTAACACTCCAGAGTAACTGCACCCTATATTATGTTTTGAGTTGTAAATTAAATAATAGGACTGAACTGTGATGAGACACAGCAATGCTGGTCTTATATTGACAAAATTCACATTTACCGGTATATCAAAATCAGGATTTTATGGGTTGAAAATGGCTCTACGCACAATATCAGTTTAAAATCACCCAAGGTCCTTGCTGGTTCCCGAACGGTCCACTTGGGCGTCATCAAAAGCGATTGATGTGGAGTCAGGCTCAGAGCTGGGGTGCAGTTACACTTACTACGTTTTATTGTTTTATATTGCCACTGAAAACAGTGTTGTTGTTGTTGTTTTAACAGTGACTTGTGACGTGGTCGCTCAATACAAATACTATCCCTATGGGTAACCATGGCAACCTCCATTTCATGGGGTACCTCTATGTAGCTAAAAAAATTGCTCATTCTGTAGGCCTGCCTATAAAACATTTTTTTATTTTCTATCGGACGTGATAGATAATGTTTATTTTTTATTTTATTGTGGCTGCTGTGTGTCTATGCATATATATTTGTTTTAAAGGAAATATTAATGTAATACAGCAAAAGGAAGTTGTTCAATGCATATTAAAGGGTGACAAAAAAAATAAGGTTAATGGGGTTGAGGGCCACTGACTAGGTAGTAGAAAACCTTGAAATAGATGAGAGTATTAGTCCATTCCATTTCCTATATGAAAGTAAGATACCATAGCTTTAACTTCCCTTTTTGTCTCTAGGGGCTGACCCAGAGGAGACCATCCTCAACGCTTTTAAAGTCTTTGACCCTGAGGGGAAGGGCGTGCTAAGGAAGGACTAGTAAGTCTCAATCTCTGGCTGATTAATTAGCGTGTTAAAAACTACATTTAGTTACTTTTACTGTAGGTCCTTACATACAGGCCACCTTCCCCATCAGTGAGAAAGATCGTTTTAACACATTTATCAGTGTTGTTGGTGTCATCTGATATGGTCTGCTGTCTTTTGTGTGCAGTGTCACACAGATGCTGACAACACAAGCAGATCGATTCACCCCTGAAGAGGTAAATTCAGATACAGACGTTTCCTTCACTTAATTTTAATTACATTTTAATTTCCATTTCCAAAACAAAAATGTTAAATGTTGTTGTGTCATATATTAACAAACACCAATTTAAATACTTGAGCATACATATTAACCTAATTTCACACCTTTATTAATAACATTTTTTATCGTCCTGGTAAATATGTGTGCTTGTTAAGATGGAGCAGATGTTTGCAGCCTTCCCACCAGATGTGGCAGGGAACCTTGACTACAAGAACCTGGTGCACATCATTACCCACGGAGAGGAGAAGGACCAGGAGTAGACCTTTTTTATCCCTCAATCTGTCTTCGGCCCATCTGTGGCTTGACATCTGACCCTAGGCCTTGGAGGTGATAAGGACTGTGATGTATTGGCAACTGTTATGTCAATCGCCGGTCAAGGTGTGTACCACTCATCCATCAGCCACATAAGGTTTGACTATTTCACCCTGGCTCGCGGAAAACCCTTTCTACTCAGTGGGATGTCTTGATATTGTGGTTTATGGCTTGTGGCTTAAGTTAAGTTGTCCTGCCCTGTTCTTCCTGTGTACTGTACTTAAGCAAACTAT
>JAODUE010072498.1:0-2500 GCA_027564755.1 Amblyopsis hoosieri | reverse complement strand
CCTGAAAATAAAAGGTGGTTGATATTCATAGAACCAGGTTGTTGATTGCCAAAGCTCGGCTGTTTAAAGTCACCATGAAACAGCTGGTTAGACACTTAGTCGTAAAATACTGATGACTCATCCTGCATGTGCCAACATACAGTATATTATTAGAACTTGTTTTTAATTGTAATGCTATTACTAGTACTAGTAGCAATACTGTTACAGTAATGCATTATATGTAAGTCTGTTGCTGGGAAGTAATATGTTGCGTTGTGTTGCAGGGAGGTGTGGGAGCTTAACCCACCAGAAGTGATGAATTCAGTTTTGCAGTATGCTGCCTGGGGTGTCCAGGGTCAACAGCTTGTAAGAACAACCCATCCGCACGCACACACACGCACACGCACACACACACACACACACACACACACACACACACACACACACACACACAGTCTAAGGTGATTCACATCACCATGGACAAATCTGAGGGATTGTGTTTCCTTACTCATAGTGTGAAGAAGAGTCACGGTTGCTGCAATTAAGACAGTCTTATCATAATTGTGCCACATTGTAGCAACTGTACTTCAGTTCACATTTTGAAGGAATCTAATTAGATACTAATATTGCTTCTTTATGGCTTCTTATTGTATTTTATCTACATAACACAGGAGGATGGCCTATTTTGTTGACAGCTAAAATGCTTGAGTAAAGTGGAGTGCTCAGTGTGGATCATTTTGGAATAAATCAAGCACACCTCCATTAGAAAAGCATTCCAGAGCTGTTTGGGGAAACACAGACAGATGCATGTGCCATACGCTGCATCATTAGCCACAAGTATGTCTATTGAAACCATGGAACATCACGCTTATCGTGGAAAAAGTCGATCTTATTTTGAGAGGCTTGCAAAAACATTTCCCCAAGAATTAGTTTATCTACAGCCATTAGCAAAGTGACACATTTCTAAGTTAAGAATATAAATTAGGTGCCAAATGGTCTTGGGTACTGCACGACATATAGAACTATATGGTGAAATATAGTTCTGCTACTGTACATGAAGTAGGCCTATAGCTGATATAGTGGAAAAGACTGCTAATGACATAATGTGTGTGTGTGTGTGTGTGTGTGTGTGTGCGTACTGTCAGTTGACCAGTATAAACGTTGAAACCGATATCATTATTAATTTCCACCTCTCTTTTAACAAAATATGCAACATTAAATCTCAGCAACAGACGTTCAAATACTATTTAATTCAGGTTGTTAGGCTGCCCACAGAAAACAGTCCACTTGCAGATGGTGCATTTGAATCGAACAATTGGCCAAGTCTGTCTCTCTCTCAGCGCATATACCCCAGCAATACGGCCTTCTGCAGTGATTATGTCTTGATACCTTTAATCTAGACAAACAACAGAAGGCCATATTGGCTACGAGATTGTGTTGGAGCTGCCTTTAGTAATAGATTTCTATGTAATACCACATAAGGCCACAGACATCTGGCTTTTTAGAAATGCCAAAGTAAGATTCTGAGTTTAACTGTCTCTGTCTAAGGCAGAATTTGTGTCTAACTGTGGGAGATGGCGTCCATGGGGAGCTGGCTTCACACGCTGGAATTTCCATTTGCCTGATGGTTTAGATGCATGTCTCATTCTGCGGGAAAGAGATTTATTTCAATTTGGGAAGAGTGTGCCATCTGAATGCTTAACTACTCAATTGACCCGCATGCTTCTTTGATTGATGGTCTGAATGAAGGTATTATAGGACTGGGATTGTAACCAATTTCCTACTGTTAAAACTGAGTGTAGGATTTGTACAAACATGTGTTTCATAATTTTCATATTCTTCTTCTTCCCACATCTACATAAACGTAAAGATTTAGAATTCCTCTCTTTCCCAAATACGCATTTGATTCCACAAGCTGTTTTGTTTGCAGACCTTAGCTATCACTCAGGGTGTCAGAATTTGACCACCTGAAGATGAATGATGCAGCATACTCATTTCTCTTGGGAGTTTGCTTTTTTAAGCAGCTGTGACATGCTCTGCTATCTGCCTCTGTCCAGCTCTCAGATACAACAGCCAATCAGGGCAGTGACTACTTCAACATGCACTGCCCTGTGGGCTTGCTATAGAATTGAGGTTGAAAAACACACTACAAATAATGGTTTAAGATGCTTGTTTGGGTTTTGCTATATTAAATAATCAAACATATTATCAACAAGGTAAAAAATTTAACATAACAATTTTGCATTTTTAAACGAGGGCCTCTTTTTCCCTCTTCAGATCTACATATTTGAAAACAACATCTACTATCAATCTGATGTTAAGAGTGACTCACTACGGCTGACATCCTCTGGAAAAGAGGGAGTCATATTTAATGGGATTGCTGACTGGCTGTACGAAGGTAGGTAGGAAGGTAGAGTCTGATTTAAACATTCTCAAAGGTAAACTACAGATCTGCTGATTCTTTTTGTCCGAGGTGCTTTGGCAGATTTTCCGAGGCCATGCGGCACTGCGAGGTGCGCTG
>JAODUE010072487.1:0-15495 GCA_027564755.1 Amblyopsis hoosieri | reverse complement strand
AAGAATGTGTGAGTTTTCATAGAAAACATGAAATTGTCTGGGTGACCCCAAACTTTTGAATGGTAGTGTATATATAAATAAATATATATAGTTTTAAACACCTTAAAAATCAGAGCTATAATGCTTGGACTTTTGTCATGTGGTACTGTATGTACATCAATATCAGCCTTGGCCCAGAATACCATGATAATTTACAGTAAGTTATTGTAAACATACTCCAACCTGCTACTTCATTGCGCATCTATCTCATAATATAACTGAATAAATTGAAATAATATTGTAATAATTATAGTTATTCTGCCTATACACAGTAAGCATATTACACTATACGGTGCTTTCCAAACCAAACAATGTCGCAACATAACATATGAAGAACAAGTTGTATTTGGACATAGTGTAGTGTAGCCTACAGACACTGTGTATGTATATGTGTATGTGTATGTATATGTGTATGGTAAACATCATGTCTTAAATCTCTTAAGAATAAAGAGTCGATGTGGGCATATAAATCCTGGACACATGCAGGTGTTGAAGAGTGAACAATATGGTACAGCAGATTTGACAGAAGTGTTATTTACATTTGGTGGAGATGGGGGGAAGAGGAGAGGAAATATGATGCAAATTAGTTAAGCCTACGATCACCACAGCAAACAAGGCACACAGGCTTGGGACAGGCACAGAATTGCTCCAGGAACCTAGAGCAAATGTGTTTTAAAAATAAACTGTCATATTTAGTCTTTCTGGATGCTAACGAGTGGGGCAGATATCAATTATGACGCTCATAAAGCTGGTGTTTTAGACTTTCATATGTCAAATATAAAATAAATGAGTGTTAAACGTACTATATTTATGTTTTTTAAGGTGCTGCCATTTCAAATCCATCAAATATACAGTAGGCTATTTCTATTTCATTTTCTTTTCAGTTAGATGAAAAGAGTATGTATACTAGATAAAAAAATGTGCTAAGGTTATTAATTAAAGCGATACGTATTTCCATATGGCTGCAGTGTTGTTGGTATGATGGCAACATACTCAGTTGTTCAATTGTAGTTACAAAAAACTAGTTACAGCAACTTCAAATGAAGGTGCACAATACTATAACTAAGCGCACTTACCGACGTTTAAGAGTATCTTGTTCGTTAGGTTAGAAGTTAGAACACATAACACTGCCAAATAACGATTTTGAGCGATAGAGCATTTGAAGATATATTGAATATATGGCACTACTGTCAAAGACGCAGAAATTACGGGGCAGATCACAGCTTTACGGGGATTTCATAATCATTGGTCTTTCCACAACAATAGCCTTCACCACGTCATTTCATTTGCTGTAAAAGTAGTACTATTTTAAGAGGGAAGTCTAGCTGATTTCCTCTTTCCTTCCTTTTGATAAACCGTATCTCCCTCCCAGGTCTACAAAAAGTGGGCTACAACTTTAATATCTCTAGCCGATATCCACAGTAACCTACGCAATAACAATGGCCATGAGTTAAAGAAGCATACTGCTGAGAAAATTAATAAAACAATAAGAATAGCTCAACTCAAGCTACGACTGTTATAGGCCTAATTACATCGTAAGGTGATCGTTATCCTTGAAAGACAGGTGTAAATGTTTCAGAATAAATCAGACTACTGTGTGGTGGAAAACATTTGAAAATATAATAGTTAAATATATTCTTACCTCATTAAGACATTGTTCACTTCACGGTGACTCGACGTCAGACGGCCAGGTATTCACTACTAGGTCATAGACTATAATGCCTTGAAGCGCGCTCAGCATCTTCACCACTTCCGCGCGTCTCCCTCCCCCTCTCTCTCTCTCGCTCTATTTCTCCGCCTATATTTTAGAATGGACGCGCTGTTTGTCACGGTTTGAAGTTTCTTTCTAGTGAAATAATACACCCGTTGAAATGGTGATCCATTCTCCTTCCAAGTTGTTTACTTTTTTTAATTACCTTTAAGTTAATTAAGGACTATGCATATTCTTTATTGAATAAATATATCTCATGCTATTATAATGAAGGTTCAGCCTGTTGAGCTTTTGGGATTTTTTCATGCATATACAGTTTGAAAAATGTTTGTGTCTTGTTGGTTCATTTCGTTTTTTACAGAGCATGGGCAGAGTTGTTTATCATGCTCTCTCCATCTTTACTTGCTAAGCCCTCTTGCTTCCCTTCCATGGGAGGGCAATAGTTTGTGATGTTCCAAGTTTGTTAAGGAACAGAAGCTGTCCTGCTTCTGTTCCTTACAGCAAGAAAGGGTTTGAGGTCGTTCAATGTACTCAGTCCTCATACAACATCTCCGCTTGTGTAAGACACTGAGGGTGCAGAGGACTTAGAATGGTGACGTTCTGTGGGTACAGACCCTGGTTTTGATCACTTATTAAGCACCACATGCTGACAGATATTTTCATATGTTCTGAATATAAGTCTGCATCACTCACTAAAAATATAATTATGTACACAGACAAAACTAAAGGAGTTTCACAGCAATGTCCTTTAACGTGTCTCTTTATTCGTGCGTTCAGAATGGAATTCTCACAGGGCATTACATTGATGATAATATTGTAGAAGATAGAGCCACAACGTTGGCAGTAGACACATTTTAGCCAATATAGCAGACCTTCAAATCCTTCAAAAACACACTTTCAAAACAAGCTCTTCTCAATCTTCTCAAAATGAGTGTGATCACCAGTGACTGCCGTGGGCGCCTTTCATGCATCCCACATTCATTTAGCATATACCAACAAAGTGGATTTGTTATGAGTGTCTATATTGTTGCAGCTGCACTCTGCTATAGACAACAACCCCAGCATTAGGCCCCAAAGCTGCTTGGCCCCTTAGGAGACACCTAAAACAAACAAACATCCCCACTTCAGTTAAAACCATTGGATTTATACCAAAAGTAACATTATATGACTTAACACTCTAAATGTCTCTGTACAATTCACTATATTGAAATTGTCATGAACAAAACTTTAGACAAAGCTTGATAAACCAATAATGGACTATAATGAACTATGACCTATCAGATGGGTGGGAGAACGTTATATATATATATATATATACAGTATATAAGCTCAGATATTGCTGCTAAACCTGTGACATATCACCATACCATTTTGCATATAACTGTTGCACTTTCACTACATAGCACATATATAATCAAGAGACTGATTATGGGGCCTTCAGAGAACAACAAACCTGTTTATCTAGGTGTTCCACCTGTTGTTGGTGTCTGTTAATCCTTCTGTCTTGGGCAGTAATTTCGGCCGCTAGGCTAGCGAGCCTTCTTGCCTGCTTGTCCATCATAACCTGATCCACATCAAATATATCATTATTAAGAGGGCTCACTACACTTATGAGTGTATGAAACACAGACTTGGCAATGCTTTAAAGGCGACACTCATTGTGTTACTTAAAGCACCCCATCCACCCCCAAACAACCCCAAATGTCTGCCCCAGGTCACATTCTGGGTGGTAACTGTCCATACCAGTGTTGTCAGCTGCAGGGGGAGATGTGCTATACGTCTCAATACACATTGAGTGTTCCGTTTCAGTGCTCACCTTCAACAAGCTCACGTTGATCTCCGTGCCAACACCTGCCAGTGGCCCAGCCACCCTGTGGAGCACATGGCTCATCCTGCTCTCCAGAGCGCTCTGCTCCCTCACCAGGTCTCCCAGGCCCAGGGTCAGATCCTGGACCATCCTCCCCCTCAAGCCCCCCTTGGTGCTCAGCACCTGTGGCTCCTTTCTCACCTGGAGAACACATTTACAGAATCATTTGAGGGGGTTTGTATTCCTGTGGTTTCATATTCATTATTGAAGGGCCAGTTTCCCTGTCTGGGAAAGCTGCCCTTCGTTTTTAATATGATTTGGTTGAAATGCAGTGAGCACAGGAAGCAACAGAACAACATACACGTTTGTTATTAGGTCTATTAATAAGGCTATTAATCTTCCCTCTCACCTGCCTGTGTGTCCTGCCTGCTTGTAAACCCCCCAGCTCTACAGATGCCTGGTCTCTATGCATGCCCAGAGGTGCACTGTTGTCCTGCACCCTCTCCAGCATGTGGACCATCCCCGTCGTCAGCACGTCCCGGCCGGACACATCTGTGATTCTGCCTGGTGGTGGCGCAGTGGCGCAGACCAGACGCAGGCCCTCCAGGAATACAGACAGCTGTAGCAGTTGGCTGGCCCTCATAGCCAGACAATGGTGAGTCAGGTGTGCCATACAAGCCTATACAGTGGTTATATGAGGGTCTGTCGCACGAGTCTGGTCCCCTGGACGTGTTGCAGATGTGTCTGATGGATCTGTGGAGCTCAGAGTGCTGAAGGATACAGAGGTTAACAGAGGGAGGAGGGGCGGAATGACCGGATGTGTGTGTGTGTGTGTGGGTGGGGGGGTTCCTACGATGACAGCTGCCTTGATTTGAAAGGCGATTAAAAGAGAGATTTTTTTTTTTTGTAAAATAAACAGTACAGTAGAGACATCTAGTGGTCAAATAAGAGATTGCATTAGATGCACATCGTGTTATGCTGGTAACGCACTCATTTACTAAAGCAACCTCACTTAAATAATTAAATAACTCCTTCATTTAAATATATAGTTAATGAACTGTGTCTATTGTGTATAAACTGCTTCAACTAAAGTTGTACATTAGCCTATTAGCCTATGTGAGAATATAGACTAGTACAGAACCATCTGTTAATTTAATTTAAATGCAGGAAAGATTGTTGTTGACCCACGCCTTCCTCTAGCACGAGGAATTGAGGTTTCACCCCGGTCTGTCAAAAAACTCGTTTCTTGCACGTGAAGGGATCATTCCATCAAAAGAAGACAAAAAAGTCTATACTAGATGTCTGGTAAGAATCTGATTATTTTTCTTCTTTGGGTGTTTTGATTAAAACGTTTTAAATCAATTTTGGAACAACACGTGTTCTAAGTCAATTACATTAGGCTATCAGACAATACAAATAAGCATTTGCATGTAGTCTCTGTTTGGTTGTTTTACCTATGTTGACAAATGTTTCCCACATTTTAATGAAAATATATTATGACCATAAGTATACCAATCTTGTATTAAAGTTACAAAGTATCAAAACACAAATGTAATCTAAAATATTGCACTTTTGAATTCATAATAATTTACTATGTATTCCTAAGTAAACTCAACATTCTACAGACGTTTTGTCTGTGGTGTATCTACAAGTCACAAGTCACAAACAATTCAGCAGGATTAAGACCAGTCCCCATTTTAAGAGTCCAAAAGCGAAAGGCCAAATGAGGTCACACTCCTGCATGAAATTAACATGTAAGATTGTGGTGCATTTGACTAACATTCAGATACATGGAGGTAAAGAGTGACTTCTCTTTTGTGTTAACATTCTTTATTTTTTGTCCTCTCTATATTTGTTAATATGTTTTCATATTTGTGACTCAAATAAAGCACATAATTTATAACTTATTAATATTAATTAATAATTCTAATAGTGTGATGTATTAGGACCAACCGCCTTAAATTTCGGAATTACTTCCATAGCAGTGACTATTCATGGAACAACAAAGCTCTTTCAATGGTCAAAATGGACACACCAACATAATAGGTGAGGCTAGAACTTTCATGTAATAGGCTATATGTGTTAATCTTTGTCATAGGTTTGAACCACAGGAACCGGATTTGACAACATCCGGGAGTGTTTAGCCAAACAGACTAACGCAGATTTGAATGATTAATCCACTTTTGAGGTAACAGAGAAAGAATACAAGAAACAATGTTTTTGAATGATATCCATGAAGGGTCCGCATTTATATACATTTGTTAAGGGCATTGAGCAAAAAAAATTTCAAAAAGCAATATGGAAAAACATAGGCCTACTTTACAAACAAACAAAATACGACACAAAACATATTTATATTGCAAGCTTGAATGTATACAGTACAAAGAATCACATAATGGCACACAGTGTTAACTGGTTATAATGTAAATAAATGAATATAATAAATACATGTAGTCATTTATTTATCCTGTAGTTCACATATATTCATCCTACAGGCCTTAGGTGAACTTGTATTTAGGTGGTTTTGGCAGGTGGGTGACTTGCCTGTACAGCTGGTGGTCACATGTCAAGATGAGGTATGTTTGTGGTGTGATTCTCGTTAGGCAAGCTTCAGCAATCTCACACACTTCTAATCCTACAGTGCAGGATCACACTATAGACCAAAAACCCAAGCATGTTGTGTTACAGTGCGAGCATGTAAAAAAACTTAAGTATAGTATTTCTTATAGAGGTTGGGCAATAGTAGAGAATTTCTTGCTGAAGTAATTTATGTGAGATTAGAAGCTGAGTTGAGTGGCAGGTTTATTAAGCAGTTAGCTCAACCACAAACCATAAACCATTGGATAATGCTAATACTACTACATTCACTCTAATGAATGTTATTACACGTGCAGTTTTTTTTTTTAATGCCTTTCAGATGTTTAACCTGAAATGATCCACTGGATAATATAGTCACTATTGTCATTGCATTACACAGTGGCATATCTTCTCTATACAAAGAGGTCTACCCACAACTGTTTGAACTATAAACTATAGCCTGGAGAGGTCCAGAATATAGCAGCATGATTGCATCCAGAGACCTGCATCATCTGTGCAGTCTCGTGCCTTCTCTCAACCCCTGCCTTACTCTTGTCAACACTAACCAGCCAGTTGAGCGGATGTTTCCGTTTCCGACCACCTCGCACACTTCTGCTGGCTTGTGGCTAACACTCTAGTTTGCTTAAAAATATTATTATTTTAAAATATATATTTTCCTCTTTTCTTTCTCCCCTATTTCCTTCCCCACAAAATGCACAATTTGTCTATTATAGGCCTTCATTGTAAGCAATGTTATTAACTGATTTTGCCTGGTAAAATAAAGGTAAAATCAATCTCCCCAGAACTATAGGCTCACAGCACTTTGCTCTTGCATATTCAGAAAGTTTCATTTGTTAAGCTTCTTCTGTCTAAGATCATACTTCATTGTCGTTCAATAGCCTCTTCTGAGGAACTTAATGATGACATGGTGGACATAATTCTCTTACATGACACCAGTCCTCGTTCAGGCCCATTAGCAGAGGCTGATGAGAGATGCTGGGACACCATGTCAGCCTGACAGATGGTTGTGGTATAGGACACTCTTCTGCAGATATTGGTATGACTGTGCTATTATTCATTGTCATTGTTTATTTGATAACCACTTTTTCTTAGAAATATTACAGTCAGAATAGGGAATCTGACCCAAACAAACAATATTAGAAATCATTCAGTGAGCAGTAAAAACCTGAGTGTAGCCTTCACAAAAACATGAACAATAACAACAGCCGACAAGACCCAGATGGACCACAAGGGCTTAAATACACAGAGGGACTGCATAAGAAATACCATCACAAGGACAAGGTGAAAATCATTATTTTTTATTTTGGGGGTTTGGATACTGTGGAATAAAGGGAGAGTAAATTAAATTAATAATTATACCCAGAGCACCTTATTTCATTTCAGACCCAAACCTCCTCAGACCTCACCAGTAGTGCTGATATACTGTAGTTGTGTCAGGTAAGCGGAGTGACGGTGGTGAAAAGGAACATGAAATACATTTAAAAGGAAACAACAGTGAAGGGGAAAAGGCTGAAGTGGTTCCTCTTGTCATGGTGGTGCGGGTCTCTGGCGAGATGATTTAAGACACAAGAAAAATCACATTGCCAGAGATTACACCGCAATGCTTTCAGCCCAACACGGTCTTCCCCTGAACATGGATCAAACTTTCACATCTCTGGAGAACTATTTGTCAGAGGCATGACCCCTGGAATGGTGTCCGTATGTGTGTGTTGTGTGTACATACTGTGTGCTCTCGCTGATCAGATGCAGAGTTTAGCTGTCTGCGGAACAGGACACAATTGCAATCTGTTCACAGTGGCTAAGTTCTTCATTTGAGCAGATATAACATACACATTGTGAAATCCTTTTAAACACTGATTATACAATTTGTTTGTTCCTCATTATACTCTGTAATAAAATGTGATAATTATTGTAAGTTCATGTAACTAAATCTATGACTATTCATACAGGGAATTTCATATTTTAAACTAGAACTACAGTACACTTATTGACTTACAGTATACATTTATGAACTTTGGAGGGGTGCTGTAGGGGGAGGATTCGAGAGGACGGCTAGTTGATCAGTGAGTGATTTCTAGGTCTGTCCCCTGAACTCTATGCCCTTGCTCGGGACACCACATGTGGTAGAAAGGGTGCTGGAGTGTCAGCCAGCCTGCATGATCACATAACTAAACCCCGACAAAGCAACGCAAAATGAGCAGCATCTCAGAACTTTTGGATTGAAAGTTCCAAATGTTTGGATGCTGCCTTGGCAGACACAACGATTAATGCTCCTCGGGAACGGTACCATTGGATTGGCTGGTTGGTTGGTGGTGGAAGGACTGGATTTTTTTGTACTATTGTTCTGCATACTCATTTTCTCTCGAGGGGAACCTCTCAGTCTAAATCTTACCCTGGAGGACCTTTCCTGGGACTGTCACCCTTCCAGGGATGGAAGGTGCTGGAAAGGTGATGGAAAAGAGAAGTCTGATTTGGCAGTGACCTGACAGTGAGGGGTTCACATATAAACAGAGGAGTCTGCAAAAATTACACAATAAAACCCGATAGTCATGACTCATGCAGTTGCACAGCTGCACAGATGTGACACACATACCTCCTCATTGAGTGTGTTTCTTTAGCCTATGGCTATGGAAAACAATTAAAAATAAATTGACTTTCAGGCACAGGCAGGGGGACTTTTACTAAATGTGTAACAGGATATATGTGTTGAATATTCACTGTTTGTGTCTGTGTAGGTAGGCTATAAGGTATATCATCAACATCAAACGTTGAATATCGTAGTCGTAGTGTACATTTTATCCTCTAGAGGGAAGCAGTGTGCCTGAGAAACCAATAGTTTGCACAAATATTGCCCGTGAAAGAGAAATAGGAACAGCCGGGAAAAACATTCAGATGTCGGGAGCAACAGCAAGAATGTGAATTAATCGTTTTTCCCATTAACCTTTATCTTAAAAATGTTTAATCACGAAATCTTTCAGAGTCGGATGTCTGCTGTTATGCACGCTTTAGCGGAAGCAGCAGTTGTAGAAATGAAGATACTTCTACACGAGTGCTCGCCCAAGGCTGAGCAGCGCTGCGAAGCACCTACTACTTCACACAATCCTGTGAAAAATGAAGAGGAACATTACATTACGTTGGAAGGAGCCCAGCAACACTTTAACAAAACAATGACGGTAATGTACCGTGAACACAATCACAAAAAGGGACTACCACAGTGGTGTGTTAGTATAGTGAGGATAGGGTCAGAATGTCAAAATGCAGTACGGTAGGCTTGTTGTAATCTTATATTGGACATATCCTGTTTAATCAGAAATTGTAATGTAGCCTTAAGTAGACTACGGTACCGTACTGGAGTGAATGCCCATGGCTACTCGATAGCATAACATAGCAGCAATGCATCAATATTAAATGCGTTGATGTGAAACAACCAGTCTACGGTATTTATGACATGTAATTCTTGCACTTACCGGTAACTACTTTTAACGTTTCTTATGATAAATTACGTTTGAGGATCTGTGTTTTAACCCGTTTCAACAGAACCAGTTTGCATTGATAATGGAAACGTTGACCCAAGAAGCAGTGGAGAAAATGACTGTGCTGTTGAAAAAGTCCATGGCTGAGATCAAATCCATTGGTTCTGCGAAGCAGTGGACCAGGGAGAAAGACACGATCATCCCAAAAAGGTTGATACCAGGACCAAGACAGACGGACAATACTGAAAGATGTAAGCAGACAGGCGTAATGTTGTAGGCTACTTGTAGAAGGTTCTAGGCCTAGGGTACCACATAAAACATACATTTCATATAATTCTCGTATTATTGATATATGTAGTGTAACTGGAGGGTCAGGTTAGTTGAGAAAGACAAATAAAAGATGTATCAAGTAAGGCATCTTTCAGCTTTTTTAAGTTAAAATATTAAATAAAAAACGTTCCAACAATTGACCAAACTCAAAATCCAACCATAGTGTTTGGTTGAAGGCTGTAAAATCCCATCACTTTGATGCCTATTGGCACAACCTCCACACAGAGTAGCAAAGAGAAACTGCATGGAGCTTATGAACTGACAAGTCAGTAGGGCTTAACGTGTTATGACATTTTTATATTAAGGGGACTAGATGCGTAGATGGTCCGCCAATTTGCTTACCCCTCCCCGTAACACCACAAGGATATAAAAGCATAGAAAGCGTTCGAATCAGCTCAGTATTTATCCTGCTCCAATGCAAGTTATTAGCCTACTACATGTACTATCCTTCAACAGCTTACAATTCCATAGCTAAATCACCTACTGTCTTTTACAGCTTACAGTCTGATAGCTATGCTATAAATCGGCATTCTCAAATCCGCATCCAAATAATCCATCTGTCTTAATGTAGTCCAATTATCTTTCCAAAAGAAAATATAAATCACATATCCAAACGAAAAAATCAAATTCAACAAGCTGTAGGCTAGTTTAACTTGACAAGAACAGCGTCTCATGGCATATGCAGGTGTCATGCCAAAAAGTGATTCTGCCCACGAGAGCACACATATTACAACCAAACTAATTCTTTTCACCAGTATACATCTATTTAAAGTGAAAACACAACTCATAAAATGTAAGTAGACATTTTACAATCAATGTTCAGCTGAGGATACCTTTTTGGCACAACACCGCGGTATGGAGTTTTACCATAGAACACGCAATGTGTGTGGTTACAGCGCCTTCTGCTGACACACCCCCGGCGCTTGAGAACAAATAATGATTGTTTTATTTTCACACTTTTGAAACGTAATTTTATATACTTGCCGACTTGTTATTAATTCAAATTTGGCTGGGTGGTTAATATTACCTTTTTCTGTGGTGTGACAAACTCAAAACACAAATGTATGTCTGCTTTACACAATCTTTAAAACTGTTCCTTTTTAATTTTTTTAGCTGATGAACCTCATGAAATGGCTAACACTGAAATGAACACACCACTTGAAAGCCAAGACTCGCAGATGACACCCACCCACTCAGTCCCAGAACATATCAAAGAGGACAATATTCCGGACACTAATTCCGAAAGCATTTCGGACATATCGGCCACCAACACATCCAAGATCAAGAAGACGGCGGGGTCGACCCCTATCAAGTGTCCCGCTTGTGAAAAAACATTTGCGCTAAAATGTTTTTTCGACAGGCATTTCCTAAGTCACTCTAAACCCCATCCTTGTTCCCAGTGTGACAAGCGGTTCGCAAGGCCCGAAGGACTCGCCGCTCACGCGCGGCGACACACCGGAGAGAAGCCCTTCAGCTGCGTGGAATGTGGAACACGGTTCGCCTACAAGAGCGCTTTCAACCGACACATGCGGCAACAGCACATGGTGAAGAAAACGTGCGCTGTGCACTCTCACACGTGCACCTATTGCGAGCGACAGTTCCACGGGACGCAGGCGTTCCAGAGGCACAGGTGTTCCGCCCTGGGAAGAACCTTCTCTTGCTCCATCTGCCCAGAGACATTCCAGTGCAGGCTACGCTTGGCAGAACACGAGAAGGGCCATTCGGGGGACCGAGATTTCGTCTGCGAGACGTGCGGCGAGCGGTTCATCTCCTCGGCGTCGCTGTCCGCCCACAGGGTCACGCACGCCGACGCGGCCGCCTGCTGCAACGCGCTGGGCCTGGGCTGCAGTGACGCGCGGGTCCTCCAGAACCACCTCAGCAAACACACGGGCCAGAAGCTGTTCGAGTGCGAAGTGTGCGGCAAGGGCTGCAGCCACGCCAGCGCCCTCAAGCACCACATGCTGACGCACACGGGGGAGAAACCCTTCGTCTGCGACGCCTGCGGCAAGCGCTGCAGCCACGCCAGCGCCCTGCAGAACCACATGCGCACCCACACGGGCCAGAAGCCCGGGAAACAACCGGTGTGCCCTTTGTGCGGTAAGTGTCTCAGCAGCATGGTGAAACTCAAGTACCACATGAGTGTTCACACTGGGGAGAAGCCCTACAGCTGCAAGCAGTGTAGCAGGAGGTTCTCCAACCCCAGTAACCTCAGGGTGCACGCCGCCACGCACACGGGCGACAAACTCTACGGCTGCGCCGTGTGCGGCCGGAGGTTCACTCAGGCTACCAGCCTCAAGGTGCACAGGCTGGTCCACACCGGAGAGAGGCCGCACCGCTGCCATTTGTGCGCTAAAGCATTTACGTACCGCGCCGATTTGAATAAACATCTGTTGGGTCACACGCAATCACAAACAGAAGAGGTAAAGGTTTGAAGGTGATGTTTGAATGGAACTTTTGCTGTCGGCAAAGTCTAGCATAATAAACAAACGCTTTGCCAAAGCAGGTTTTTTTGCAAGGTCATTTTAGGGTCGTTTCACATTCCCCGGAGACCCAGGTCAGCAGAACAAAATATACAAGTAATGCCATCCATCCAAGATGTCGCAACTTACTGTTATTATTATATTATTATATTATATTTCTTATCTGCACTACAGAAAGTCTGCCTCTAGATGGCGATCACACACAGTAAAACCACATCTGCAAAACCTTTGCAGACGCAAAGGTGTTTTCCCCCATATGTTGACAAAATAAATATGAAGTGGATAACTCATCCAAACTTCTCAGGCAGATTTAATTAAGATTCCTGAATTCCTTCGTGTTGCTGTTTAAAGTGACTTGTTCCCAAATGTTGCTTTAATCTAAGGCAACATTCCATGCAAGTTCTAATAGCAGTTTATTGCATTCAGTTTAACCTTTAGACCTAGGGTGTTAATGCACCTAAGAATTCTGTGATTGTATGGGATTAGAATCACTATGACTCCAAGTATAATTAGTTTAGTCAAGAAAGGCTAAATGCCTGTTACCTGCATATTTCAAAGAGTAAAGAGAGTTTCTAAGATAATTACACACTAAAAATGCACTCAGCTTTTCTCTATTGTTTCTGTACACCTGTGGCTTTACCGTGTCAATGTACAAATACAAATATTGTGTCATTTTATAATAAAATAAACTATTAGTCCCTGCACTGTTTTAAACTTATTCCTGTGATATAATCTATTGATTTAAAAAAATATATAATATTGTAGCTATTGACTAGATAGAGCTATTAGCCTGGCTGACCTCCAGCCAGTGGCTACAGAATCTCTGGCCTAGAGGTAGGTATTTCATGAAGAATGGCCTACATTAAGGGATCACTGCCCTGATGGACAGGTCATGGTGGTTGGGTGGGACTGCAGTGAAGGAGAGATATATAGAGATGGAAGGGCTAATCAACAGCACACATGGAGACGTAGATGGATGGCTGTAGCCTCTGGTGTGTCAGGGCAGGCTATACTGACTCAGATCCAAATCAATGGCTGTCATCTGATTATCGTGTGTGTTGTGATCAATCAAGCTCTGGACCACAGTCCACTGACACAATGACTCTGACCTTGGTTTGAGCCCATTAATTAAAGCTGTTATCACAGGTTCAGCCCCTCCACCTTATCTGTCAACTGCAACCGACAGCTACACACTCATTCCCTGTCTGCAACCCTTTTATATAAATGATCTATCTGGAGGATATCAACATAATCAACCTAACATGAAACTGTTAAAAAGAAGTTATGAAATCAGTTCTTAATAATGGTGGTAATGAAGCTATTGCGAATCTATGTTTCGGCACCGTGCGCTATACGTTTGGACCGTGCGCTATACGGTGAATGACATTCATTTTTGAGTTCTGATGAAAGGAGAGTTTATTTTATTGATTGACAGGGACAGTTCATGTGGGAATGCCCCCCCGGGGGATTTACAGATGGAGTGATATTTCATGTGGGGGAATCAAAACAAGGTCTCGATAGAGTCTGTAGGGAACGGGGGATCCAGCTGTACTATTGACAGGGGATGGGGAAAATGAAGGAGCCGTGTCACAGATGAGAGGCTTAGAGCTCCCTGTCTGACGCTCCTCCTGCTCCTGTGTGCTCGGCTTTGTTTATGAAACCTCAACACCGAGACCTGTGGAAGTTTTTGTTTGTTTTTTGCCCACTAATAAAAAATAGTCTCGTACAATATTATATTTAGAAATAACGGCACTTTTACCATTCGTGGGATGGGATTTGGGTAAGGACAGTCCCTGCTAAAAAGTTCAAAATTGAGCTCTTTTCTTTGCAGAGCTATAGGCTGGCATAAGAGCCTGAGCTTGTAATTGTGTGTGTGTGTGTGTGTGTGTCTGTGCACACCACATTGAGACCAACCTACCTGCTCTAATGGTACCATTAGAGTTTTTATTGGGCTCAAATAAGATGAAATCAGCTCCATAATGGAGTCCATGTGGATCCAAGGCTAGATTTTAGGCCTGTGGGCAAAGGGACATTTCACTCTGGGAATAATAATAATAATAAGGCCTAATAGGATCTGTAAAGTACTCAAATGGCAAAATCAATACTAAACTGAAATGTTGCCATGGACATGTACTGTACAAGCTGTTCAGGCAGTCTGACGGAAATAGAACTAAAAGCATGAAGATGGAATAATATGTTTATACTTAGAAGACATCTTTTTAATGTATAACTGAAACGATATGTCATTTGTGTCCCCTCTAGAGACTGATAATCTGTTATAGACAGATGTAATATGCCTTTAAAACATTCACTCACCTGGCTTTGAGTTTACACACTCTTACAGTATACTGACAATTTGTTTTTGTATGTCTTAAGTAGCAGTAGGAGCTCAACTTGGAGGCTTATTAAAGATGCATGTTAGGTTAGAATGCCACTGGAATTAGAACTGGAGTTGGTCCTGGGATAACCTTTATTTACTAATGTCAGCTATATGTCTTGTGTTCAGATATCCAATACTGTAGACTATATCTGCAGAAAATATGAATTTTATGTTTTTGACGAATGACAGAACAAACAGTAATGGACTCAAACATTTGGACCACTGTGTTTCCATGTACTGTATATATATACATGTTTGTGCTTTTAGGTTCTGATACAGTATAAAACCATACAATTGTTATATAAATATACTGTAACAGAACCTAAAAGCACAAATTAGACTATGGTGAGAGCGTCATGGAGGCCACTGCCCTGACTGTGTCTGCCTCTACAGATTACTCATAGACACGTGGCGTTTGAACACGTTTAGCATGCCATCCGTGGACAGTTGTGTCTCAATGAGGAAAGCACAGAGTTCATATTTCTCCCCGGACCGCCTGCTCACGACCCACTTCTGTCAAAAGGAAACAATTAAGCAATGTGTGCATGGTGGCCCACCCTGACTGACCCATAGGTTTCAGAGAGCGGAGACATACAGTATCTCACAAAAGTGAGTACACCCCTCACATATTTGCAAATATGTGAGCATATCTTTTCATGAGACAACAATGAAGAAAT
>JAODUE010072476.1:0-15495 GCA_027564755.1 Amblyopsis hoosieri | reverse complement strand
TATATATATATGTGTTTGTTAACAACACTTACCAAAAGGTCAAAATTCTTAGACCCGTTCAAATCCATCACCTGATTCACACCTGTGAAAGAAATAGTCGGCCATCTAACAGCATCAAAGCATTTCAAAGCATCAAAGCTATTCCAGTGGTTACAACTTGCTTGATTGCCAGACGATGGTTCGATGGGAGAACAAACTCAGTGGCTTAGCGACCCTGAATAATTGAATGGGGGCTTCCCACCCAGCCACGAGCTAGCAGATACAGATGCAGTCACTGTTAACCAGTCTAATATAGCCACAGCTCCACAATGTAGTTGCTTCAGTGAACACACACAGACATGCTGGAAGACACATTTTTGTAACCACTAACATCTGTGGCTTCTTTGCTCAAGGTCCAATTCTGAACACTTACTGGCTATGCATTCACACGCTGCCTGCCGATTATGCATCTATTATAATTATTATTATTATTATTAATATGAGGTTCCATCCATCACTTATCAGTTGCTATGAGGTTCCTTTCCAATGACGTATAATCTTTAATATCACCCTGCGTCATAGCTGCATACAGCTAGCTTTCGTTAGCACACCGAGATAATAGTCACAAGGCCAAAAATAAACCAGGCTCCTGCAGTTTTATATATATTAAAGAATATCCTGTTGTTGGTGAAAGATCAGAGAAAGTCTCATTATGTTATTAGGTATTATATTTCTGCTGGGATATTTATATTAATGGCTTTTGTCCAGCCCTCTTCTTTTGAGGACAGAAAGCCTTAGAATACAGACATGTAAAAATGATCCCGTTTTCATATTAAGAATTGAAGAAAGGAAAGAAATGTAGGTTTCACACTAATGGACTAATGGAAAAACATTCTGGTCTGAAAAAAGCCTAAAGAAATATAGTATGTGCTTTCTTTGAAGGCTATTCCTTTGGCAGTTGGAAATTCCAGCAAGCTCATGCTATGCTCAACCCCGATTGAGAAAAGTGGCTAGATTCAAACCTGCCACAATATAAGTACACATTCAGAAAGACCACAGGCAGGCGAAGTTCTTGAGGGATAGGTTCCTCTTTTAGTGAATCTTCTAAACAGCAAGGAGGGTAGGGGATTAATTTAATAGAAATACAGATGTCTCCTTTTGGGCATCGTCATTCTCCAATAGGCAAATATTCCCATGTCATTTGAGATCTATTAACAACCATTACAGCTACTATCCTTGATTGTAGCTTTACAGTTAATACAGTTAATTTCACACCAAGATCATTCCTTGCAGCTCTTTGGGTGGCCAATATATAGTCTGCACAGCCAACTACACACACAATCATACTCTTCCCCTTGCCTTATTTCAGTTCTGTATATCCTTCCGCAACAACACTTTCATATACTCTGCAAAATGTTTTTGCATTGCCCCCAACCATTCTTTAGAATCGGTTTGTTTTTCTGCTTTTTGCGTCTAAATACTCACCATCAAACAGTATGTCTGACACCATCACGTTTTGTACAACTTGGTCTGTCTCATGTTGACACTATCTGATGTCTCAGTTCAAACCTCTCTACACACACATTTTGTCCACTATATTGCATGTAAAGAGCAACGTTAAAGTCAATTTGTGGATTGTACATTAAAAAAGAACTACAAAAGAGAGCGTTGTTGTGTATTTGCTCGTGCAAATAGCATGCCGTATCCATGTTTGTTGTTATTCTGAATGCTGCCAGGATGGAGTATTGCCAGTTTCATCAATAGGACAAGGTTGATAACAGGTCGTGGCTGAGAGTGGGCCCCTGGGCTCCACACACTCTATCACGGCTGCTCCAAGATGGGTCGTCCAACCCAAGATAAGCAGCATCTGTCTCGCTATGGGTCCTCAAGCTGAGGAGAGACGGCGCATATACACTCTCTCAGCCTCACGCTGGGGAAGGGAGAGGAAGTGGAGGGGGGGGGATTTTACATGTCACCCCGCCATTCCCCAAGGCAGAGATTACGCCTCCTTTTTAACCCCTGGGTTTGAGATGATGGGATGTTTTAAAATCACACCATGTCTCAGTTGGTGCTTGTCGTCGGGATGTAAATGTTGGATCTCTGGTTTGAACAGAGGGTGTCAATATAGTGCAGAGGCCGTGACATATAGTCACGGGACACTGGTTCGAAACCACAAATACTATGTTGCTCCCAGAATGTATCCCCAGAGAAAACGCATCCACAGCGCCAAATTATTTATTTATAATAAGCCATATGGTGTCTTGGCATTCTGTGCATTGTTGCCTCAGAAGAGTAATATGGTTTGAGTGCGACATCCTGTCGGAGGAAAATGAAGTCAAACACTTCCTTCCTCTCTCGCTAAAGTTAATAACAGGCCTGTCTGGGGAGGCTGACACACTTCTCAAAACACAGGCCCAGTTTTATCAATCAGGGCTAAGCTCCATCAGCGAACAACAGACACCCTGCCTCAATCCCACCTCTCCTGGACTGTACTACATGAACAAAGCTTTCTCGCGTAAAAAGTACATTTTCTCTATAATGTATTCTGACAGGAGAGATGTTGACTTGGATTATCACATCTCAAGAGTAACCATGCTTTCCTCAGCTAATTTAGAATGTGCCCCGTAGAGCAGAAACCATTTGCAGAGTGGATAAGTTAATTAAGAACAGTGAGTGAATGATAAGAACCTTGTGTTCAGCACCTATGGTACAGTAATTGCATTTCACACTAGCGCTTGTGGCAGGGGTCGGCCATTGTGTGTCAGAGGGCTGCACTCAAAGAGAGATTAGAACCTCATACATGTATAGGAACTTTTTGAACAATCCCAGGCTTCCACATCGAGATAGTGGCCTAGGCCTATTCTAAGCGAGGGGCGGCATGCAAATAAAAATTATATATCTGTCAGTACTATCCGTCACCCTAGAGAAGAAGAGTTATTGTTGGCTGTTTTGTATTTCTAACCATCCTGCTACTGTACTACTTGCTGAAGTATGGTGGTAAAGCGTGTCTATGCACACACATTCAGCATGCTACCTTTGTGTATTTTACTAGCGATTGCCATTGGCGAATATAACATTTCTTTATTAGAAAATCAACGATGGTTGTATACCATAAGCTTTACACTCACATGTATTATTATCGGCACATAAAAACAAATTACTATGGGAGGGAAAGAGGGCAGATGCTATTCTGTTTCAGGCCTATTAATGCTTCATAGAAAATGACTGTCCTCTTGAAATACTTGAAAAAGCAATCCTGGTACCGCATACCTCGTCTCATGTAAATGTTAATATCAAGTACTCAAACAGAGCACTCATCAGGGCTATTGGAAGCTTGAATATGCTGACGCTATCTCAACAGGGGGATTAAAGTACTGATTGGACTCTGTTCGATAACATCCGCAGCAAATTAGAAAATGAAAAAGTCAGAAGAGATCATTCATAACCCATTATAGCAGAACAACCAGAACCGCAAACTTTAGACTACCTATTTTAAAAAGAACAAAACAAGCACACACTACAGTCAAAGGAAGTTAGCAAATATTGTCTTTTCCCTGCTGTAATGATTATCGAGTCATATTTTAAAACACTGTTAATTGTATCAAGTCATGGAAGTTCTGAAAACTAGGCTATGTCTGCCCCCTTGTGGCTATTTACAATCCATACAGCACTGGAATGGCACAGGCAAGCCATCGGCTACATCGATTGACATTATTATGATGTACTGAAATCAAAATAATATATTTTTCATGTCGTTCATTGACTTCTATTTTTTTCACCTCCATCTTCCAACATTAATAAGCTATTTAACTGACAAGGCTTGAAGATCCTGATACAGTAGGTCTATTGAACTCTATCACAGAGAAGGTTGTTCCATAGTGGCAGAGGAGGTTGTTCTCCCTCTGGTTTTGAGAGACAATTGGGAGATCAAAACATAATTTGGTTGAATAAAAAATATCTGATCATCTATAATAAAATATCAGTATCATCTATAAAATAGTTTCAAGTTAATGGTTTAGTCAGATATCCATGGAGAAATATACTTTATATTTGAACTCAATCAAAGCAAAAACACATCTTCCTTCAATGCCTTGAGGTGCTCCCTCAGAAGCTCTAAACGGTTAGCCTATATACAAATAATACTTTAGAAGTATTTATGACTAGAGTTTGTTTTTAAATGCTAGTCTATATTTAATACATTATAGTATCGTGTATCTTTCAATTTTACCGGCGATGTTCTTCTGCGGGTTCAAAGTTCGAGGTAGAGAGTGCGCATGCCTACAGCATCATGGTCACGGAATCTGTGAATCAGCTGGAGAAGTTTTGAAAATCTATTCAAAATAACACTAGAATCACAGACATGGGGCCGTAATTTGGTACGTTTACAAGGTTTACACCAACGGGCAGGGGTACCTCGTTTAGCACCGGACAGACATCATGACGGCCAATGAGGATCAAGAGGTAGGCTGGAGCTTTATTGACATGCAGTAGCCGACTGGCTAACATGCGAGCTAACTCCTCACTTGAGGCATCTGCAAATGACAGGTTAACATGTGGGGAATGTTATGATGTACTCGTTTGCTTAAAGTAGCATATATGTTAATAAGATAAGATGTCTACTTTATGGTTTGATAGAGATCTGGCTATAAATAAAACAGCAGTCAAGCTAACCCAGACTTTAATTTACACGTTTTACCAAGCTGTCGTCACGGTGACTAAATCTAAAACGTCTACTGCTCCTCTATAAATCCATACAGATGGAGCTGGAAGCTCTTCGTTCTATCTACGAGGGGGATGAGTGTTTCAAGGAAATCAGCCCGATCTCCTTTCAGTTTAGGGTGAGGCAGACAACACTTGTACACTGTTTATTGATTAATCTTTCTATGGTACCTATATGGACACTTGCAAGTTGTACGATATGTCTTACCTTTAAACTAAAACGCTGTATTACAGATAGGAGAACTTGATGACTCCAAATCATTTATGCTGGATGTCACGTGGCCAGAAAACTACCCTGAAAATGCCCCACACGTATCTCTAGATGGCTTTTTCAACAACAAGATGTAAGTTGCAATTTAATTTTACTCACTATAGAATTGACTATTTTTATTGAATGTAGTAGAATCTACTACATTCATTAAAAATAGTAGATCATTACTTGCAACACAGCATAAATGTTTATTTGTTACCACTATGGGTTTCCTTTGTACAAATGTGAATGCTCAAATACCTTGCTCTTTGAGCATGGTTTTCCTGCCCAATCTCTAAATATTGAATACATTTCAAAATGGCTACCTTTTTCAGCCAACCAGCCCGTGATTTATGCCACTACTACCGGATCGAGCAAAGTAGAGTTTGTTGTGCTGTCCTGCTAGCCTTGTGAGACCGTCTTCATCTTGCAAGCTTCAATTTAATTAAATGCTTCAAGAATCAGTTCCTCAATTCACAAGCATTTGTCATAACAGCTGTGCTAATATGTTTCAAGCTTCTTAACATCCTTTTATCTCATCCAATCAGACTGGTTGTTTGTTTAAATTCAACCAGAACAAATCGTTTTATGCCTGCGTCAAAGCTATGCTAATGCTTTATCTTGCGGAAAATTGCCAGTCGCTGATTGGCTGATTTTCAAAAACTGCAACAAATGCTTTTGCATTGAGGACGCGTCAGGGTCTCGCTGCCAAATAAAATTGAAGCTCGCGAGGTGAGGTTGGTCTTGCTTGAGGCTACTGTCCTACTGCCTGCAAAGTGTGTGACGTGTAAAAAGCTTAGCCACAGCAATTTCTTCTTCAGAGCCCCAGGGACGAAGCAGCTGATCCTGTCAAGGCTGGAGGAGCAGGTGGAGGCCAACCTGGGCACCGCCATGATGTACACCCTGTTCGAGTGGGCCAAGGAGAGCCAGGACGCCCTCATGGAGAACCACCAGCCAGTCATCACTGCCGTGGTCAGTCGCCTTGACCTTTCACGCGACTCCATGCAGCTTTAATCAGGCCGACCTCTCAGATACTCGATAAATGATGTTCAGTATTACTTTATCTTTTCCAGACACTGGCGTCTAACAGCGACACGTCGGCAAATACGTCCCTAGCCAAGAAAAAGGAGAAGAAGGAGCAACTTACCAAAGCACAGAAAAGACGGATAACTAGCAGGACAGGTAGAGACGACCACTTGTGCAATATACGTTCCTAGTTATTACAGATTACGTCAATAAGGCCTTCCTCAAGGTGGAACGGTGTGTCTCACTGTCTAATTTGATCCTTTCAGATAACAAGGGGGAGATGCCAAGAGGTTGGGACTGGGTGGACGTCATAAAAGTATGTGCTTGCTGCAGTTCCATGTTTTTCCACAAGATGGGGCATTTTAACAATAAGAATAATAGTTGTTTGCTATAAAAAAAAAATTTTCTTTCCCCCCCCTGTTCTTTACACTACAACTTGTCAACCCTACCGATTGATCCTATAGCATGTAAGTGACATTTTTCTTAAAGTGTTTATATTAAAAATAAAAGTATTTAACTGCTGTTTTTCTACAATTTTAGCTGAGCAGAACTGGAGGAAGAGAGGAGGACTAGGAAAGCAGAAGATGAAGTGTCATTTTCTACAAAGAAGTCCAGTGAAGTCTCCTGAATGTAGTTTGGCCAGCTGTTTAGATGTAATTAAATAACAGGTGTCTTCTGTGGAGGTTAAGACTAAAGGTTTAAATTTCAACAAGACATGGTGATTAAAAACTGTGAGAGTGACAGATGGCAAACACTACCTATGTAGTTATTGCTGATAACATTCCCCAATCCAATTCTTCAGTTCAGCTCATTGAACTAAGCCTTTGTGTAGAGTTTGGTTGAAATGAAAACCACAATATAGTGCAGTTTGACACCTGTGCTATACGTTTTTCCAGAGACACAATCTTCAGTTGAAATCATCCGTTTAGATATTCTCATTTCTCAACCAAGGACATTAATGTGGATTGAGTTGTTCTCTTAACCTCTCAATTTGCTTGCCTTAAAGAAAAAAAACAGGATATCTTTTTGTTATCTTTTGGTGGCTTGTGTGTTCCATCAAAACATAGCCTACTCGTGAAGGATACTGTGCTTTGCTCCATGCTTGCTATGAATAGGTATTCTAACTGTTGGTTTCTGCTGCTGTTAATGAGACTTGAATGTGGTTTCTGATGAAAGATTGATGCTGTGTCACTGCCGTGGATGGACAAAAAAGCAATCTTGATTGCATTGTATCAATTATCCACCCTGCTGTTTGACTTTGTAAAGGTATACAACATTTTAAAGAAACTTAACTGGATAGTTTTCTTTAGAAAAAAATTTTGGAAAAATATTTAATGTCTTTTAACTGAGAAAAACATTTTAAATAAAAAATTGAAAACTGTTTAAATGGGTTGTACTGTCTGATTTTTGTATTAAGAAGTATTTGTAAAGCATCTAGTCAAATGAACGGGTGTTGTGTGTGTGCGTAACGAAGATACTGGTTAATTCCAGTGCATGTTAATCGGGGTAGCACTTGTCCTGACAGTTTTGCACATTGATATGGAGACTAGTTGGTTCCCATAGTAATGTGACCTGCAAAGTAACTGGAGGTCCAACTTTGGTCGCAGACGTAGTCCTGTGGATTGAGATTTCAATGACTTGCATAAAAACGCAATTCACCTGATTGTCTTTGCAACGTTTATATCACTGGAAATTAGTTTTTAAGTATGGCAGTACGCAAGTAACTCCGCCCAAAGCTAATGTTTGTTAGAGAAGTTCCCCTACCTCCTATGAACAGCACAGCAGGACACTCATCGGATCGTGGGGCGCCGAATCCGATTTCACTACGCGATGTGGACCTACTACAGAAATGGAATTGTTCCTAAAAAGAACAAAAAAGTAGACACACTGTATATTCTTAATAATACGATTCTATAACAGTCTAACATTGTCGACTGGTTTGCTGTTGCTGTTTTAGCGTACCAACCTGTCTTGATCAGATAGGCTCTTGTCAGATAGGCTATACTAAACATGGAGTTAATCATGTAAATGAACTATGTAGGCCTTATTCAAAGTATACTACATGCTGTTTTGTTTATAGTCATTATTACATTCTTTTTCCTACAGGAAGACAAAGAGGTTATTAAGTTTCCAGCTATTTCCAGTGGCCCTACTTTGGTCTGTCAGGTGATGTTATAGACATAATTGATTACTCTAATATTCTGTTAATCTTGGGGGTGCATGAGGCCCTTATCATTGAACCTGATTTATAACCATACAAACACCAGGTACAGAAAACCAAGAAGCAGAATCAATCCCAAAGGATGCAGGAGCTGTTATTCTCAAGTCTATCTGACCACGCCCCCCGGATCAAACAATTAAGACAAACAAGGTGAAGTCAATGAACATTCATCTCTGAACTGAAGTGAATTCAAAGATACAAGTATGTACACTCGCTGACATACTACTCTATAGACAACTGAGATGTAAACCTGCCTGTGCTGTGAGCAAGCTAAACAAAATCTACACCTCAGAGTAGCTGCTATAGAGACCAGCTGATACACTAGAAAGCTACATGTAGGCCAGGTTGTTGACAGCAACACATTATCCTCCATTAATTCCCCAGTATGACATGCAAAGGCATCACAAAGCTGATAGCCATAATTACCTATGGTCAGAGTACAATGGATCGGACGTGGTGCGACTTCGGAGAAGACCGGATCACTTGCTCAAGGTTAGCACTGTACAAGCAACTGTTCATTGGAGTGTAAGGGAAAGTGATGTGTTGGCAGTTACCATGCACTTATTCTCAAAGTGTGGCATTGAAGGGAGGGGTGTTTCTAATCGAGTTCAAAACAGAGTAGCTGATTCCACTAATGTTATTTTTGGACAGGTCAAAGTTAGTTCCACCCTAAAGCTCCTCGAGCAGCATGCGGGAACACGAGAGGCATCTCCACATCATAAGAGCATGTCTATCATCGCGGAGGAAGGTGATAATGGTGTCGATGGGAGAAACGGAAAGGACAGAGGCCAGCTAGACCTCAAGGGGGATCTGGCTACATCCACAGAGAGCGGGGCCTGCCTATGCGCTGGGTCCAATGAAGAGGGCCTGGCTGAGACCAGGCAGAACAATGTCCCCGGCGTTATGGGAAGGGGTTATCAACCGCTGAGTGACACAGTGGCCGACAAGCATCCGAAAAATGAGGTGCATTGCTGTCCAACTACACAGAAGAGGTTCATGATCTACATATGTGGCGGTTACAAAGGTACAAGGCGAATGAATCTAATCAGTGTAACTATTTTGAAGACCCATATGTTTGTGCTGAATGTGATGTGTTGTGTGTGTGTGTGTGTGATTCAGACACGGTTGTAGAACACGCTGCGCTGATGGAGAAGGCGTACCCCAGGCTATACCTCTACTGCAAGCAGAGAAGCTATGATTTCAAAATGGTGGACCTGCGTTTGGGTGTTGGAAGCCCTTTATCCGACCGCCACGACACTGTACAGCTGCACCTGGAGACCCTCCAGCAATGCCAGGCGACCCAGGGACCAAACTTTATCGTCAGAGACTTAATGCTTTTGTCATAGCTCTTCAACAATATTGTATGATATTATATTATATAGCGACAATTCTCAGTACCTGTCATGTATTTCTATTTAACAAATATTTGTGCCTCAGTGTGAATCACTATTGCATTTCAGCTGGTGACTTGCCAAGTTTGATCCTCTTCTCTTTTGTTTTCCAGCTGTTCTTGGGTCAGAAGTACGACGTCCAGATGCTGCCTTCTACCATCTCTACAGAGGATTTCGTTGCCATAGTAAGCGTGTTGGAGAGGGAGAAACAGAGAACGTCTAGGAAGAAGCTGAGCGAATCCACCTCCACCACTGAATCTCAGTCCAGTATTGCCACCGCCACCGGCAGTTTTGTCCAGGAGTCCATTCATGGAAACTTTCTCAGTTTTGGCGAAACGGCTACGACCTCCGGACTGATGGGTGGGAACTCCCCTGACTTCCTTCTCGGAAGCAGAGGAGGCCAGGGCTAGTCCTGCGAGCGAACGCACCTGGGGCGAGCTCGACAAAGACCTGCGTCTTCTCCAGACGTGGTACAAGCTTGACGAGAACTGTGTCCCTCCTGTCTATCGCCTACTGCCTGTCAGGTACACCTGTGTGAAAGCAATTTGTCTCAGTCCAGTATATGAGCATGCATACATTTGTGTATTAATTAAATAGCTAACGTGATGACACATTTATACAGTATAAATGTGTCATCACGTTAGCTATTTAATTAATACACTGAACATTGTGAGCGTAGCATTGTTCTTTGTTGAGGTTTGTAGTAAATTATACTGTATGTGACTCGCTGTGACACCATTGTCGGAGCACTGACATTGTGTGCATATGTGGCTCCATCTCCATGGTGTTGCTGTGTAGGGGATGCATTGTTGTGGCAGTGTGGGTGATAACATTTGTCATATAAACGAGTGTGTTTTCTGTCTTGTTTGTTGGGTGAGAACAGTGTGGCATAATATCCTCACAGTGCAAAATTTGCCCTTCACCTGTCACGTGACCAAAATCTTGAATCACCCAACATATGCAATATACATCCCAGGCATTTCAGTCTGTGTGGGTAAACAGGGCACTGAAGGGAGTCCAGGCTATGGGTCATTCTGGAATCAGAAGGCTGCGGTTGCCATGCATAACATGCCTAGCTCAGCTAATGCTAGTAGCTTCGGTATCACTGACCATTCTGTTAGTTCTGTTTACTCTGTTTAGTAACCAGCGCAAATCTCTAACATTTCTTAGAGATATTTCTTAGAGAAATAATGTCTATTACAGCACCCACCACCCGCACCTCCTAAGCAGGGATGCCCAGCTAAGGAAGCAAGCCAGACAGGATTGGAACGCTACCTCTCAGAACCTGTGGGGGGTGCTACAGCGGAGTGGGCCTGCAGCACTGGGGGAAGAGGGAACGTCCCTGTTACTCAGGACAGGTATGTGCAAGAAAACATGGCTGCTTAACATACAGTAGCGTAGCTGCTTCGGAGATCAAAGTTGCATGAGAGAATTTAGTACATTGGCGGCAACCCGCTCTGGTTACAAAACACTACGCTATTTGGTTTTAAAAAAATGTAATTGTTATTCGTTTTTGCACTTTTTTTTAGACATACCTTTATCCATGGCAGCAAGGCAGAGTGCAGTTTCTGTTACCACAGTAACTCACTTAAATAAAATACATCCTGTCCAATCACATTTCATGCCATTGTACCAATACAGACACTCGTATCTTAAAACCAAGGCATAGCATATTAAGATTGCAGTGGAGCTTGGTGATAAAAATGTCCAATATCTAGAGCAATTCAAAGGTATTCATTTAACACATTATTTCACACAGCTTTGATAAGGTGTTTGTATCCATAATCACGCTAATAGCTAACATCCACTTTTAGTTCTGGACTGGGAGATAGACCAGGGTCTCCGGTCCCTGGGTACCCATGCCCCAGCAGAGGAGCACTGCCATTGCTACAAGCGGGTCATCCCCGACCTGTACTACAACCTGAAGAACGAACACGCCGTCAATTATGTGGACCTGCTGAAAGGGCAGCCAAAGGTCAACGCTGCCCTCAAAGCAGCGCACCAGCGCTTTGTGGATTGTGTCCACAGCAAGGTACTGGTGTGATGTATGCCTGTAAGAGTGGTATAGCACTGCTAGCGCTAACATAGCCACTTCCTGTGAACTTACACCTGTAAGAGAGCGGTGTAGCACTGCTAACGCTCTCGTAGCCACTTTCTGTTCACTTACGCCTTAAAGTGAGCAATTTAGCAGTGCTAGTGCTAACGTAGCCACTACCTGTTCACTTATGCCTGTAAGTGAGCGGTGTAGCAGTGCTAGCGCTAATGTAGCCACTTCTTGCTAACGTTACAGATTACCGTCTCTTTGTTTCACACGCAACATGCTTCGTCACACAAACATCTATGAGCGCAACGTGGGCTGGGGCCGGCAGGGCCTGAACCCCAAGCACAACCGCTCCCACAAGTTCTACGCCGAACGAATCTGCTCCCACTTCCAGCGGACCGTGACCAGCGCCCTCAACAGGAAGCATGTGGTACTATGTATGTAAATGTGGTGTTTTCTGTTGTCTATAGTTAAGCAAACTTAAATGTATAGTCAGCTATTGTAAGCTAATTGTAAGCTAATACACACTTTTTGCCAAATTCACCAAATATCTCCTTGCATTTCGCTATCTTACCCTTCTTTGTGCACGTTGAAAAAGCTTATACACAGCCCTGGCTCCGTAAATAGGAACATAAACAAAGTGGCGAACACCGCTCACAACAACAATGTCCTTGGCTTTGCAATGCATTTCAATGTGTGTGGCGGAGCTTCTGAGGGAGTTAGTTTTGAGCTTGAAGTTAGCAAGTGTTCTCGAGAATGACCATTAACTGCTATTCCAGCATAATGGAGATGACGCAGGCCAAGGCCCCCTTAGATGTAATCAGAAACCAGGCAGGCAAACGTAGAGTCCAGGAGGAGATACAGCGGCATATAAACTATGGGCTGACACTGTAAGTGGCTGTTCACCTACAGTATTTACCAATCTCCTTGCTTGTCAGCTGGTTTCTCCCCCATTTGACTTGGAACAAAACCGTTCCAGGGGAGAGGGCTTCACGCTGAGGCGGCCCTTCCTGGATGACGTGAGGAGGGCGGTGCTGGAGTCCGCATCCAGATGTATAATGTATACAGTTAAAATATAGGCTACATTAGCTATACAGTTATAATATAGGCTACATTAGCTATACATTTATAATAAACAGTAGGCTACATTAGCTATACAGTTATAATATAGGCTACATTAGCTATACAGTTATAATAAACAGTAGGCTACATTAGCTATACAGTTATTATATACAGTTTAAAAAAATAGAATAAATATACATGTAAATACATATTATATTCATATTATTTTATTTTTACTGTATACCATAGATATGTATGTAACCTGACATGCCAGATATCTGTGTCTGTTAAGACACAGATATCTGGTAAGTCATCCATTGAAACTGTTTAAGGGCAGGCACTTTAATAAAACAAACATGTGGCATTTGATTGGACGAACCTGTGAACCAGTTCAATCTGTTGTTATCCACTCTTGCAATAGAAACGTCGGGAGAAGAGTGAAAACATATTTTCCAATGAGAAAAGCCTTTACTCTTCTAATAAATTAATGTTGAGATAAAGTTAGCAAAAACCAAGCCTGCATGTATTCGGTTGTGTTTACAGAATGTGTGTTTTCTGTGTTCTCAGGGATGTAAAGATGCTGGTGCATTTCATGGGCCTCACTGGAGAGAGCAGGAACATTCGCTTGGTCCTTGAGTGCCTGTGTTTCCAACTGACTGAGATCTACAGTCCCCAGACCCAGCTGTCACAGGTAGCTTGGGCTTGCTGTGTCTTGATTAGATGGAAAGATAAGAAAATATTAGTTGTCCTATACTGACATTTGAAAAAATAAAAACATATCTGACTATACTGCACATTTTCCTTATAATACTTGCTTATAGAACTACATTATGCACTTAGTGAGTCAACAGCAGATTGTTTATCCATGCTAAATCAGTGAGGATGTCCTCAGATTGATACATACCAGGGATGGCATGGCACGAACCAGTTTTTTCAGTCCCGATAACGATACAGATACCGGCACTTTGGGTATCGGCCGATACAGAGTACAGATCCGATTCCAGTGTTAAATTAAGTTTTAAGTTACGCTGCAAAGTAAAGACAGCCCATCTCTATTTTAGGACTTAGATGCATTTTATAAACCTGCTGCTGATAGTGTGGCCTGCGTAGGTTAACCTAACCTAACTTAAACCAAACCACTCAAAATAATGCATACATCAATGACAACATTGTAATATTTCCTTATATTCATATATAGCCCATGTTACATTATGTTTTACAGAGTTAGGAAAGCAATGTTCAAGCCTGATGGTTCCTTAAACAAAACATGATTCCCAGTCTCATCCTCAGCCACAGTGAGGAATACAACTTAATTTAACACTGGAATCGGATAGGTACTCTATATAGGCCGATACCCAAAGTGCATGTATCTCGTATCTGTGTCGGGACATTTGGATCGTGCCATCCCTAGTTTGCACTACCTGTAAGCATTCTTGAGCATTCTAAGTGTAATGTCAAACTTCTGTGCTTTATGCTACGTGAATACTGTAATAATTATAACGACATGTTTATGCTGTAACCAGGAGGGATTCAAATGGTAAATATTACTTCCAGCCACTCACAGCGCTGTACATGATTGGCTCACATTCGCTCATTCACACACACACACATTCATTCATATGCAGGTGACGGAGTCAGCCATGCAAGGCGCCGTCTAACCGCCGGGAGCAGTTGGGGTCAGGTGTCTTGCTCAGGGACACCTTGACACCTCGGAGTTAGCAGGGTTCGAACCAGCGAATTCTCGATTCACCTGCCGCTCCCCTGCTCTACCCACTGCGTCAATATCGCCCACGTTCATGACGTAAACACTCAATAAACGGCTATGTGATGCCGATCATCTGTTTCCAGGAAATGCTGGACTTACTCGTGCTTAAGTGCTCCAGGAAGTCGCCTCAGCCCACCCCTTGTCCTCCAGCCACCCGCAGGTGCCTTACGTCCTGTGGGCGCGACTCAGGCACGACCTGGGCCCTCACCTGGCCGAGGCGGAGACGGACGAGACGTGGGTGTACCGCTGAGCCCACGGCCAGCTGGGCAGCGTGTGCGCTGGGCGCTACCTGAAGACGGAGGAGGCACGCATTGCCGTGCACGCCGACTGGGCCGACCACTTTCGAGGGGGCTCGTCGCGGCTGCGCGCCCATGTGTTCCAGCCGCTGGCGTGGACGCTGGGTGGCGAGGCGGTGGGGGAGGAGGGGGAGGAGGAGGAGGGCGGAGGTGGAAAAGCAGGCGTGTCCAGGCGCTACGCGTTCAACCTGAGGAAGCTCCGCGGGCTGCCGTACCACCTGGCGCGCTCGGGACAGATCCTGCCGCTCATGGCCGAGTGCGTGTTCAACTACAACTTCCTGCTGCACAAGGCCTGGGGACTGTCACTAGTGGACGTGGAGGAGGACCTGAAGGAGGCCGTGCTACCGGACAAGTAGGTGCACTAAGACAGAGCAAAGAGTCTGGCCATACTGTATGCTTTAATGTAGGCGGTAAATAGGCTTGGGTGGGTATAATTATGCTGTTACCATACCAACGGGTCATAACCCAAAACACTGTGGCTCCGTTATTGTCTCAAATGCAAATTATTTGATGTATTATCATCTTCTCACCGCCATTCTAATATTTTCTGCTGATTGGTTATATTACCTAATCATTTTTAATATTCCATCAGCAACACAAAGTGGATGTATTATATCTGGGATATTATATCAGAAAAATTTGAAAGATTTTATATGTATTTATTTTGCCAATATCAATCAATCAATCAATCTTTATTTATATAGCACTTTTCATACAAATTCATGTAACACAAAGTGCTTCACAC
>JAODUE010072465.1:0-15497 GCA_027564755.1 Amblyopsis hoosieri | reverse complement strand
TATATTGTTATTATTTTTATATTATATGTAAAATATATTATATTTGGTTAGAAACTTTCTTTTTTGTTAGTAGCTAGTTATTAGTCAGTCAGTCATGTAGATGGGCAGTCAGTCAGAACTGGAAAACCACTGGCTACCAGTGTATCATATTACCCAGCTATTACTCTGCATACCAAGCCTCTTACCTCTGATCTCCTAGGCGATACCGCTACGTTGCTAGGTGGCGTGTGCTCCTGGGTTCCATCTATAACAAACCTGTGAATGCTAATGTGGCGGAGGTGAAGACCATCGTCTACCACAGCAGCTACCTGCCCTTCGTAGATGCTAACATCGACGACAACAGCAGGGACATCGCAGTGCTGGCTCTCACACAACCGCTCGCCTTCACCGGTACATTCACCGTACATGTGCATGTTCATTTACATTCTGCAGATACAATCATTAATAGCAGGTCTTATGAACACAAGTTATTGCAGCAAAATAACATTTTGTTAGAATAATGACAGCAGCATCTTGGTCTAGCTTAACTATATATTTTAAAAATGCATTATTAAGAGTAAGATGTTCACAGCAACCCAGACTTATGCATGCACAGTGCATGCTTATGTCTCCTCTTCAAAACACATATTCTTTATATATTTTCAATTAAATATTATTATTATTATTATTATTATTATAATTATTATTATTATTATTAATACTGATTTACAAATAGACTTACAAATTAAATTGTATGATAAAAATGGGCAGATGCAGTAAAACAGTGAGTCCCTGGCTGAGGTGTAGTGTCGTGTTTCTTCACCACAGTCAGCAGGACAAAGGTTTCTTTTGCCTGGCATAATGTTATCCGGACAGAACAGGACAGAACTGCCTCGTCCCAATGTCTCTGTCTCACCTGGCATTCCAGGGCTCCTTTAATGAAATATGAACACTGTGATTATGAGGAAAGGTCAATGGTCTTCTATTTCAGTCAGTGTCCCTTTAGCCTCGCAGAGCCAGCCTTTATGTCTGTAAAGTCTGGGACACAGCACTGGCAAACTGCAGCAAGAGCCACCTACTTAACAGGGGAGGTATTGTGATTGACACGCACGACGACCAACTACTTATCTCAATGACCAAGTCGTACATTAAACTTACACTGAGGAATTTATTGGGAAACTTTACAACATGAGTCTGGCTGTTTGCTGTAAATAAACCAATAAATAAATAAGTAATATATAAGTAAATAAGTAATTAAATAATTATAAACACTGCACTTCACGTCGCACCAGACTTACAGAAAATAATAATAATAGCCAATGAAAATCTACTCCCCCTTACAGGAGGATATGTATCAGACGCTCAGCACAGAGTTGCTTATGTGACGTGGTGCTAATAGACAGAAGGGGCTGAGACTAGTGTCCCTTTAAGCCTTTATGTTTGTGTTTGTGTTTTTTTAACTTACTATAACACTATGCTGTGTGTGTACTCGTGTGTGTTGTGTTAACGTGTGTAGAGTACATTCAGCCTGTCTGCCTGCCAGCCTACGGCCAGAGGTTGATATACGGTCAGATGGGAACAGTGACAGGCTGGGGGAACGTTGGATATTACGGTGAGCCTTTACTTCCCCTAGACAGAACAGCCCTCAAATGCAGACGTCATTGTCTCTCTTTGCTGCTGGTATGGTTGGATCACAAAGTACTACTGTGCCCTTAATATCGCCAGTAAGAGAGAAGATAAACTCCCCTGCTTCAGTGTTATTTTGCCACTAATGGTAACGATGAAACACTACCCCCCCCCCCACCCCCCTCTCCCAGGTCACCTCGCAGATGTTCTCCAGGAAGCCGCTGTCCCCATCATCAGTGACAACGTCTGTAATGCCCCGGATTACTATGACAACCAGATTACCACCAGTATGTTCTGTGCTGGCTTTGAGAAGGGCGGTACCGATGCCTGCCAGGTGAGTGGGTTAATATTCTAATGGGCCTTTCGCCAGGGTATGATTGACAGGCAATCTGACTAATCAGAAGGCTGAAATAGGTTGCTATGCGCCACACTGCCGGATAAACAAGAATCACTGCGCTCGCCTTGGGAATGTACCGGCTGCAGACTAAACTGTTTTATTTATAATTTTTTAATTAAATAGTAGGCTACTAGATTTAAATGAGAAACTGAAACCATCAGGTAGCTACATCCTGCCATTTCAGATTTTCTGCCGTTGTCACATTGTTATTGACACAATGTCGGCTGTCTCTGGCGTTATGGTCAGTTCAGAGCCATGTGGGTAAGCTGTCCGACAGACACGCCCATGGGCGTGTCTAACTCGCTTTTGGCGAAAGGTCCATTGGCTATGTTTGCGTAATGCTTATGTGACTGCAGGGAGACAGCGGTGGCCCATTCGTGGCAGAGGACTGTCTGTCTAAGACCAGCCGCTATCGTTTGCTGGGGATAGTTAGCTGGGGAACGGGCTGTGCCATGGCCAAGAAGCCGGGCGTTTACACCAGAGTATGTCGGTTCCTGCCCTGGATATCTACGGCTATGAGGGTGAGAGACAGGGAACACCCACACACACATACCCACGCATACACACCCACACACACATACCCACGCATACACACCCACACACGCATACCCACGCATACACACACACGCACACACACACACACACACACACACTGTATGAATGCTTACTCAGCTCAGTCACAACTCTTTTCTGCCTGGAACCGTAATGGTGGAATGAGCTTCTAACAGCAGTCAGGACAGCAGAAACTACCCATTTTCAGGATTCACCTTTGATCGAAGTGCTCTGTGACAATTATTTATCTTCTGTTCGGTCTCTATGCCCTTATATAAAAAAAATGTAAATAAAAGTCTATTAGCAGACAGCTCAGACAGCTCAGATTTATTTCCAGAGTTCTGTATATCCTGTCCAAGACATCCTCTTCTGCCCGCTGGTCATTGTTCACAATCACATTTTTTTTCGGGTTGGATACTATTGCTGCGTTACAGACAACTCGGAAGTCGATCATTTCTGACATACTAGAAATAAATACAATAAAATGAGTCAATGCACTCAAAGTCAGAGTTGCTACTTGTGAACTCGGGACAGATCCAACTACCCCGAATTCCCAGTTTGACGTCACACATCAATGGCGGCACCCATGAAAGCGCATTATAGACAGTACCATGAATTACAAGGCAATGTAAAGTATATTTGCCTGTATTTAAATAAAATAATGCATGCTAACATATAGTAAAACATTTTCATATACCTGTACATATAGAAAAACCTGTTATATTCAGGTACCGTTTAAGCATCGGAACCGCTTTAAAAGTATCGATTTGGCACTGTAATCGTAAAAAAGAAAAATCATACCCAACCCTATTTGAGCTGTGAGAATGGAGTTGGAGTTTAATTAAATTAATCTTTTATTAACAGATATCCACTTATAAATGATAATAGAAAGCTATATCATCATCAGACCATATCTGTTGTTTTTACGAGACTGCATTAAGTTACACCACATTTGCTCTCCACACAGTCAATACTTAATACCTATTAGAAACAGAAAGCTGGACGCATCTGGTACCAATATAATGTTGTTGCTTACAGAATCAATATGCTTAAATCTGTTACTGTTACTGTTACTGTAGAGTGTAAACAGTTATCTGAGGATTGAACACTATAATATGTAATGTATGTTGTAAAATGTATTACTAAGCTGGCTCTGATCACGTCAGCACAATGTTGTTTTCTTATGAATGCTGGTATATTACCTATTCAGGTAATGACAAATGTACTGTATGTCTCTTTGGATAAAAGCAGGTGCTACATTATGTACATTTAAATTCTATCAGATGCATCAGATCAAACTTATATCAAGTGAATAAACACACCATGTGTCCCTTTTTCAGAATTATCACAATTCACCAGGGTTCCACAAGCTGGCTCGGACATGAAAAGCTGAGACTGCTACAATTTCCATTATTTTTCGGAAGAACTCGCAGTGCAGATGGGTGCTGAAGCTGCCTACATAGAGCGATCTGATGAATATTTGTTTAAAGGGCTACATATCATGCATTCTATGGTTACTTGTAGAATTTATGGAAACAACCTTCTTGTTAAGTTACCATATGAGTTTCCCAGCTGAAACAAGTTAGCAGGTTTTCCATAAGCATTAAGGTAAGGGTTATATAACTACAGTGCCAGTACAGTACCAACAATGTAACACATCAATTCTTTAAATTGCATTGAACAGTAAACAACATGTTGATGAAAGAATTATTTAAAAACATTGAAGGCCACAAAGCAATCACTTTATTCATAATACAGTATAATTACTGTAGATATTTTATATAGGTATGTTGTACTATAAGTGTTACAACATGGGTTACACAATTTAATATAGGATAGATTCGTTTACAAGATAATAATCATGATGGTATGATGGTAAATAATTGTCAACACTACAATTGTTAACACTACAAGGTTAAGAAAAGCCCATTCGGTGGCGTCTGAATTCAGTGCTTTCTCAATCAGGAAGAATCAGGATGCTGTCTCACAGCTAATTCATCATCTGTAACCGACCAGTGGTAACTTCTCTACAGTGCATTGCCTAATAAGATTTGTACATCTTTGTTTCCGTATTCTCTCTAAGTCATGTAGCACCCCAGGCATGGTCACACTTTCATTCTGAGGTTTTTCTCGAGGCCCAGAGATGTATTTCTATTGGTTGATACTACACATTTACACGTGAACATTGTACAAAGGTGAAAAGGTTATTTGCTTTGCCCTTCGTACAGTTTTCAATTGAGATTGGTGGTACTTAATGAAGCAAAACGTTTGTAGATGCAACTGTCCCTTTATAGCAGCTGCCTACAGTTCCACACAATGAGGCCGTTTTATAGAGTATTTTAATAATATGGGATCCATGCATGTGCATACACAAGCACATACAGTATAGTGTTGTCGCTCATACATATGTTCTTTTGTTTTGTTTTTCTTTGAGGAATTTATTTTATATGAACTTTGGCCTTGAAATATGTTACCATTAAATAACAGTTGGGAATGCTTTATCACAGAACAAAAAAATGTGTCTATGTTTTAACAAATACACTAATGATAATATTTGCACACTTAATTGTTCATTTACAATTCAGTATGTGTGACTGCTTTTGACTTATACAATTTGCAGTATGACTCAGCATTTGTCCTAGATTTCTAAAGTATTTCTGCACTAATAATCCTAGATGGAGTCGATTTCTATAAATATTTTATGAAACCACTTGATGATCCTGATCTCAATGTTTTATTAAACACATCAAACTTAATTTTAAAACAATGTTTAATATTTTAAAATCTTTCACCAGTCAGCATTTCCCAGCCATGCAGGTGATTATACGTAGTTGTAATACTGTATATTCCAATATCTTTCTGAAGATTTATGTTTTAATTACAAAAAGAAACGTTGAGCAGTACATTTTGGCCATTGATGTCACTTGAGTTAGCATGACATTTTGTCATCAAGCTTGTAAAAAAAAAAGCCTAAAATGTAAACATATTTTGTGTTATTGTCTTGTAAATATTGATGTTTTAGTTTTTGTTTATGTGATTGTGAATGTTTTTTAAATCACTTTTTATTGCTGTGTACAAACATAAATATGATTTTCATTAAAATACAATATTCACAAAGTTCAGTTACAAAGTAATTGTCATTACTACAATGACAAGACATTTCAACTATTTCCTCTCCTCTCACAAATTATGTTCGTACTGTATTTAATAGATTGATGAGAGAACAATGTCACCGTTGTTAATGAACAAACATGTATAAACGTATAACTACAATGTACAAATAGGTAGTGCATCAATGTATATATGCCTGCTTGCAATGCAGGGCAATATAAAAAATATTATAATTATTCCTATCCTATGCCAAACATTGAAATGTATTGTCCACATTTCTGTACACAAAGGCATAAATGCAAACATCTGTCCAAATAGATCTCAGCATTACTAATATAGGACCCGTGAAGTGTGATGGGCGAACCATGTCAAATGTGTAGTTGATCAAAAATCAACTATGTTTAGCCACAGTGGTGTAGATCACACTATCATTACTCTCAAATGTCTTCATGTACCTGAAGAATAACAATAGATAGTTATAGACTGCATACAAACCACACACAAATCAGACAAGTACCCATACTGTACTAGTGCATATTATAAACATACATAATTCCTGATATGTTAACTCACTGTGTGTTTCTGTCTCTTTGAATAATGCTGCTGATGTTTTGTGGAGTCTCTCTGGGTTGAACTTTTACTGTAGAGTAGGTGAGCTCCTCTTCACCAGTCCCAGCCCCCTATACAGTGAATTATAGGGTGGGATTAGGAGAGGACAGACAATAATAGAAACTCTGCATGATATATTCCATGTGATTTATTCCTACCTGTCCTGGCTTCTGATGGGAGTCACGCTGGACCATAGAGTACAGCGGGAGTTGGCACACAGGTGAAGGAACAAGAGGAGTAGATGCAAACTCATGGACGTTGGCATAGACAGAGTTGATCTCAAGATGATTGTCAGAATATGTCATGCCCTGCCTCTTAACTTTAGGGGCCAGTGTGATCTGCTGTAAAGGAAAGGAATCAGACATTTTGTTTGTTGGTCCTATTCTTCACACATGAATTTTGCTACACCAAAATCTGTCCTTTAGAAAAAAAATGATTGAGCGATATTCTAATTACATTAATATCAAAGGACCTTTTCAAAATAAAACCATCACCAGAAGCAAGACATTTGTATTTTATTTTCACACAAAAAATATTTCAAAAAGGATTTCTTTCAAAATATAAATCTACTTACTTTGTCTCTACTCTTTTGTCTCTTCCTGTCAAAAAATAAGTAAAATATTGTAATTATTGTAGACACTATAGAGTTCAGTAGCTGTCTGTAGTATTAGAAATACCAGCATTGCAAACATATAAGCCCTATAAATAATTGTCAGTTCCTCACTGCACTCATATATCTTGTAACAAACAAATACTGTATCTCTGAATAAATCAACACGGTTGGGCAGGTTACTTTTTAAAAATTATAATCAGTAACGTCATTTTTGGATTACCTAAATTTATAACATAATCTGATTACTTTCCAGTAGTTTTAGATAACTTCATGCCTAAACACTGTTGTTTAGATTTTTGTGACCGTATATGTTGCTCAGGGGATCAGATTAAAGTAAGACATCATTCATATTATTAATTGACATTAATGAAAGGTTAATAAGAGAACAGCTGATCGTTTAATGCATTTTTCTTCTGAAAACTTCCCTTTTAAATTTGAAATTACTGTAGTCCTAGAAGTAATCATCAAATAAAAAAAACCTGAAACATGATTCCACTATTTTAGCTGGTAACTGTAATGGATTACAGTTACAGATTTTTGTAATTAGTTACAAGTAATTGACTACATGTAATCAGTTACTTCCCAAGCCTGTGGATCTAATACTTTAGACTCACCAAGACCAAAACACAAAAAGTGCCATCACTAGTGCCAGAAGTATACAGGCTCCAGCTCCAGCAAATGCAGGGATATACTGGTTTCCTGAGAAGAGACAGAGATATTAATTTGGAGGTTGAGAGGATATTTCAACATCTCCAGTACTTCCAAACTATACTGTAACAATGTATTTAGGAAGCGCAACCTTTCAACTTTCCATTGTAAACATGTTTTAAGGATTTTGAGACTGGAGCAAAAAATCTTGCGGTTAGTGGTTATTTAACATTAACGTTCACAACATTGACAGTAACACACACCATTTTGGTGGTCCTGCATTGACAACAGCAGCTCGGTTGAGTTGCTTTCCCCCAGTGAGTTCCTAGCCTGACAAAGGTAGAGACCTGCCTGAGAGGGCTCCGCAGAGGGAAGGGACAACACTGGCCCTGACCCCACCTGCTGCATCATGTAGCTGGAGCCAGTTAGCCCAGTGCTCCTGTACCAGGTGTAGTTGTCTACTGCTGGGTTAGCATCAGTGCTACAGGTCAGGTTGACAGCACTGCCTTTCACCATAGCACCTGGAGGGTCCACAGACACTGAAGTGTTCTCTGGCATGTCTGAACAGGGACAGACGAAATGTTACTCTTACAGACTGAATCCCATATTGTGTAGGTGACTTAACGGTTCTTCTTCTTCTCCCTAGTCAAATGACACAGGTAATGGTTGCCTGTGGTTGCTCGTGCATATTCATGTTGCATTTAGAATTTGATGTACTCAGTTAATCTGTCAAAACATTGTAATCTGTATGAAAAACAGAATAGTGCTACTTCCCTCTTCCATTTATGTTAAGAACAGCCCCACAAAGTATACAATAACATGTAAATGAGTGGGCTAGAGGCAATATTCCCTTATCAAAATTTGACAATGGATGAAAACAGATTTCAAATAAGTTATCTCTGGGTGAACAATTATACGTACATTTAACATCAACCTTTATATCAGGAGACCTAAATAATGTGCTGCCATTCCAGCTGATGCCATTAGAGGCACTGCAGGAGTAGCTTCCACTGTGAATGGCCTGTATGTTGGAGATGGTGTATCTCTGGGCCGCTGTCAGTTGAGTAGAGCCTTTATACAGGCTGTATTGCCCCCATGGCACTGCAGGGTTGGCGTCAGAGCTGCAGCTGAATGTGACAGATCTTCCCTTCACTATATCTGATGGGACGACTGACAGAAGAACTCTCCTGGGACGATCTGAAATAGAAAGGAGTTGGGTTATCATTTATTATTATATAATGTGTTTTGTACATCTTTGTGTGGACTATTCTATGTGCCCCTGCGAATTGCCCTTTGGGGACAAACACATTGTTTGAATTCAATTGAATTGCATTTAAAACGTCATTTTAAACGCATGCTCATTATGAACAAGGTCAGACAGGTTCAGGTCAGCAGTGACAACTAGTAAAGCAGATTTTGTCAAATGGTTTTCAAAATAAATCATCATATACTCACACAGAACATTTAAAAACACCGGGTCAGATCTGGATTCATCGTGTCCTTCCACGGCACAATGGTACAACCTGGCATCTTCCACTTTGGCCAGGAACACTGTGTTTGTTACCGATTTACCATCTCGGAACCAATTAATGTTTGGAAAAGTGGATGGCATACAACTCCCTGACAGATTAGTTTCACTCTATCCCCTTCGTTCACTGTGGAAGGCTGGACTATAGCAGTCAACCCTGGCATGGACATTAAAAGTAGTCTATGTGATCACAATTACCATAAAGGACCATCAACAAAGAGCTCTATTTAAGCCATCTACCTGTTACAAGGAGTTTAAGAGGTGGTTTACTGGTAAAGAGGTTTAAGATGGTGAAGAATTGAAAGTAATAGCTTCCTTGATCCAAGTACTGGATGTTATTGATCTTCAAAGTGCAAACCTTGTGCTCGCCAATATATTCCTATCGACCAGATAAAGGGAGGAGAATATCTTTTGGCTGATTGACTTTATACCACTGAAATGAGGTCATGATTTCAATGGCAGGATAGTCATATGAGCATGGTATAACTAGGGATGTCCCTTTTATAGCACGTGTTGCTGTAGGATACACCCCAATTGCCACCCCAGACACCTGCAACGAAGGACAACATATGTTAGTATTACTGTAGCCTATTACTAGCATAAATTAACATACAGTACAGCAGGCTCACATTTTCTTTGTAACCTGTATGAGTTGAGCCATACAAATGAAAATAAAGTACTGGGAATATTGTAAATGCACTCAAAACTACAGATTTGACTTACCTTTTATAACCACAATTAATAGAATCCACGCTGCCATTACAGAAAATGAGTTCCTGTGAAGAGTTTGCCTACTAAAGCTACCAACTGGAGACTATACTGTTAAGATGTTAAAAGTAATTTGGTTATTGCAAACTTTCCCTTCACTTAAGGACACTTATGCATTTTTATTCTTTCTCAATTACAGGGTATTCATACTAATCTTATGAAATAATTTCCCAACAAACATGCAGACTCATGGATGAAACCACAGCTCAAAAAGCAGAAGCAGAAAAGTAATAAGTTGGCTCAGCCTATTCCTTCTGTTATATATTTAAAAGGCATGTACATTCAAAATCGAATCATTCATGAGTTCCCCAGAAAATATTTGGACATCATCGTAGAAAATTACTCACTGCCTGCATTTTGTACAGGCAATCAATTTTATATGGATCTCAGCTTTAGTGACATCCCGCTAACCAAACTTTAGCAATGGCATTGAACTGTTGCCAAATATAGCATACTGGAACTTACGTAATCATGACTCGTGTGTACTATACAGGGAAATTATGAAATGTAGTATGTAATAATAAAATAAAACAATTACATGGTAATATGCCACTAGCAGTAAATTGAAAACTGAAAATAAATGGTCACTGTCAAAACTAACAAGTTATCTGATACTATTTAGAAGGACTGGTGTTAGTTTATCATTGGTCCAGCAGGTATTTATTAAACAATACATCCAGAAAGCATGGAACTGACAACCTATAATGATATTATATGTAAATATACTGTATAAATAATGATTTGTTACACGGATAACGTTATAACACACAGTATACTGTCCATTGGACACTGTGGGATCAAACAACACGTTGGCCTGGTTGTAAAACACAACACAGATGGTATGTATCCATTACCATCTTTATTGATGAGCAACTGATTTTGACACAAGATATGTTCATTTGTCAACCAGACTAATTCATTTGTGCGTGAAAATCCAGATGACCTTAATGAAGGTGAAATGGTATGTAATAATCACCATGTCATGTGTTGCGCCTGCACTAGATAGAGACACACGCATTATAGTGAAGTTCTACAAATGTCACATACACAACTGAAAAAAAAAAAAAGAAAAACAGATTGTAATGTAATATGGGATATCAAATCCATACAAGTCCTTACAAGTTTGAATTCACAATCTAAAATACAATGCAAGCAAAACTTGAAATGTGAAACAAAATATTGCTAATATTGCTAAAAATAAGTATTTCTTGAATTTGATTCATTAAGAGAGTGATAGGATGAAGAACAGAAAAAGAGCAGCAATGGCGTGCAATAGCAAGAAATGACACTTCTCGTCGACAGAGTCCTGTGGTTCTGACAGAGCTCAGCATTCACAGTCCTGGCCCACAGTCCTTTGTGGTTATAGAGGACTGAAGAATAGTCTTGTGCAGTCAGTTGATACTGTTGACTGATGAGCTAACTGCATGATGAAGATGATGACGATGATGAAGATGATGATGATACAGTGTATTGACGATAAGGAGCAAGAAGGGAGGACGGGGATAATGATTAGTGTGTGTGTGTGTTATATATGTATATAGTTGTATATTATTATACATATATATAATATAACACCTTTAATCTAAGTGTACATTTATTTTAGTAATGTGTACAGACAATATTACTATTATTATTACTAGTATTATTATTTATTGTATTTTGAATGTGTTTCAACGTCATAGGACCTTTGCTAGTGCATTAAGGATTATACAAGGATCAGTTTAAGTAATTGTCCTACCTCAGTGAACTTTTCCACGTGTTCTCTCTAATGGGACAGTACGGTGTACACAACTTTTGTAGAATCCCTTTGTTCTTTATTGCCACCTAGAGGCAGGTTGGTGACCTGTGCCCGGTCCACACTGACCAGAATAACAATAATAAGTAAGTATATTTTAAGTAACATTCAATTTAATTTGTCTTTTTAAACTTAAGGGATGAAAAGATTGGGAGACAGAAAATACGAGAAAAATGAAAATCACAATATTGAAATGACAGAGGTTAGGGCCACATGTAGCTGTGATTGCAAACACTGCTAAACTCACACATAAATATTGAGCTGAGGATGGAATATGTGGGTTCTTTGCACTTAATACAGTTAATGACACGTTGTGGTAAATGGCCCAGCTAAGTGAGACAGGGGAACAAGGAGATATACAGTAGAAACTGAGAGCTGCAGAGCCTTATAAGACATGGAGTCACACAGAAACACATGGATGAGGAGGTGTAGAGAGATGTACGAGATGTACTGGGGAGGGGAGTGTACCTGGGCATCCTGGAGGAGTGGACAGTGATGTAGTTTGGGGCAGGGCTTTGGCTTCCAGCGTATGTGATTGGTGTAGCTTCTTGCAGTGGAACAATATCAGGGTGTGGGCTGTCAATGGCCTCCTCAGGTTCCTCCTACACATGCACGCACGCACGCACGCACACACGCACACACTCAGTGTGCATCATTGTGCATCAGTGCTATTAGTTAGATTTTACACTACTATTAGAATAAGATAAATGTACTGCATACCGGGATGTCTGACATCTTGCCTGGTCTCAGAGGGAAGGTTTGCTGGGCTGACTCATAGAAAAGGGTGTCAGACTTCACAGAGGGGCGCTTGGGTCACACACACACGCACACACACACACACACACACACACACACACACACACACACACAGGTTGGTAGGAGTGTTTTTACACCAAAATTACCAGAGTGTAAAACAGATTGATGTAAACTGGTCACATAATGATCTATAATAAACATTGTGGAAAGCAATGTAAACATGTACGCATGGCTCAACTGTACTGAGAATGACGAGCAGAATATTGGTGGACATTTCTGAATTGCCACTGGAAAACACTGGCGCCATACAATATTAAACATAGATAAGGATATCAAAGCCTCTGTGTCTGCCACTGTTTGATAACTTGTTATCCTGCACCCTGCCAATGTAGAAGTTAGCTTGCCCTAGAATACTGGTAAGGGTCAGCTTCCTTTGGCAGTCTGACGTATTTACGATCAGGTGGCGATTGTTAGTACGTAACGGTGGGATAGATCCACCCACCACTTCACCCACCCACATCACAGCTTTAATAAAAGTTATGTGTGACCTGACACAGAGCTCAATTTACAGGCTGTTGTTTGCTCATTTTTTCTTTATTAAACCACTAAAGAAGACATTGTGTGAGTCTTTTGATAATGACATTTCCACAACAAGAATAACACAGTTTACCCTTATGATGTCATCAGCCGGCTCCATGTCTACTCTATGCATGTTCTTGCTGTGGACAAAACAGACACATACTATAGGAAGCTACTATATTCTCCCAGTGACAACTTGTACAAAAATACATATTAAACATAAATATATACTGTTTTGACATGAATCTGCATTATATATGCATATATACACACACATACACACACACTAAATAAATAAATAAATAAATAAATATATATATACATTATATATATATATATATATATATATATATATATATACAAAGCAATTTAGGTTGCTTCAGTACCAATACTTATTTCATGAATGGGAATAATAGGATATGATTGTGTTCTATACTTCGTAACTGAACTTCCTGTCACCTGATCATGATAGCCACAGTGAGTGTGATTAGCCCAGCAGACACGCCCACTGCAGACGCCAATGCAATGACCTTTAGACGACCTGCCAATCAAAGTTCAGGTTAAATGTTAATTGTTCATTGCACAGGAAATGGGTTGCAAATATTTAGGTGCTTTGGTGATTTAGGTGTAATGTAGATTAATAGTGCGAGAGGCATTCTGAAGAGGATGGACAGACCATAGCAAGAAACATATAAAACAACACAAAATGAGCAAAGAGTGAAAACAAGTGAAGACAGACTGACAAATGCTGAGTAGGCCTGTACTATCAGCACTGCTGGGTTAAACCAAAGGGGGTGCTGTATACACATTATCCTTGAGCCATCTAGACTGGATTCTTGTGTTTCCAATTCTGATTTCCAAGCCTAACTCCAGTTCATCAGCTGTCTAGACTCTGAGAGTCATTTTCCACAACACCTCATCACCTCCTCCAGCAAGCTGTTAGTGAGAGGGCCTAACATGACTCACCATGACTCACAGAAAAACAGTCAAAAGCCATGAGACAATACATAACAAAGACCAGACCTGGTATGTTGTGCTAGTTTAAGGGGAGCGAGGTTGCTTTGCTTATTTTGAAATAAAAGTGGTCACTTTATTTATCCAAAATGTGACTTACCCTCATATCCATATTTCAAATTATATCACCATACCACTTTTTATTCCTTTCATGGAGGTGAGAGAGGGTGTAAAAAGTGGGTGTTTTAGATCACAATCGCACAATCGCTGGCATCTTGGACGAATCCAAGAAGACTCCAAGATGGCAGCATAGTCCATGTTAGTGTTATGTGTCCTGTTTTTTTAGTATTTTCTCTGAACTGTTCTGTCTACATCATTGTTACATATGCTGCTGCCTATCTTGGCCAGGTCTCCTTTGCAAAAGAGATTATTTAACCCAATTGGCATTTCCTGGTTAAATAAAATAAAATACAAATCGCTGACTCAGCCATACCTCTGACACGTACAGTGAGGACAGGAGAGCTGTGGGTTCCAATGCGATTCCTGGCTTCACAGTAATACTGACCGCTCTCTCCCGGTCCGACCTCTGAGAATGTGTAGCTCGGACCAGACCTCGTTCCCCATACTAGGAAACACAAGAACTATAGTTTCACTCTCTCAGGAAGATAGACAGAATAACTTGAAGATTATGGTATACCCAAATATGTCTTACTTTTCACATTCAAGTAACAAAAAAAAATGTAATATGAATGTTACGTGCTGCAGGATTGGCTTGGCTCACGCAAGTCAGCAAAACTATCAATATTACCTGTCAAATATTAAGCAGAGCCAGGTTTCTAGATGGAAAAAGACTTTAGCCTCAGGTATTAAATTGCTAACCTTGAGCAGAGCCCCCGTTCATCGCTAGGCGATGCCATGTAAAGTTATCTACCGCGGGGTTAGCCTGACTGCTACACGTCAAGGTCAAAGGACGGCCTGCATCCACCACACTGGAGGGACGAGCCAGAACCGATGTATTCTTAGGAGGGTCTGGAAATAGGTTGAGAGGGAGAGTGAGAGATTTATTGAGACATTTAACAGCACAGCTTGATTTGTGTGCAATACCTTGTGAATACCAGCATAATCAAAACAGGGTTGTTTTGTTTGACACTTTGAGAGTGTATATACAATATGCTCCTCTGACACTTGATGTATGGCTGGCAATGCCCTCTGCCACTTACCGTACATACAATCACATGCACTTGCTGCCAGAGCTGTGTGGCATGCAGACTTTGTGAACACAGCAGGGTTGGCACATGCTCCGCTGGTGATTGTTTACAGTCTTTGCATCCTAATACTCTAGGTGTCGACCTCAGGTTAAAGGTTTTGAAACTATTAGTAGTAGTAGTAGTAGTAGAAATCTTTAATGTCCCCACAGGGCAATTTTCCTTACAGACAGTAGTCAACATGTATACACACAGTACACATACAATACATACAGTTATAATAAATAATAAATGTTGTCATCCCAAAATACGATGCTAACACGCATTCAAAACCTGTTTAAAAAACCAATGGCAGTTGGAACAAAGGACAGTTTAAA
>JAODUE010072444.1:0-15501 GCA_027564755.1 Amblyopsis hoosieri | reverse complement strand
GATATACTGACATGTCTGGGATATACTGACATGTCTTTCTGAGATATACTGACATGTCTGAGATATAGTGACATGTCTGGGATATACTGACATGTCTTTCTGGGATATACTGACATGTCTGTCTGGGATATACTGACATGTCTGTCTAAGATATACTGACATGTCTGGGATATACTGACATGTCTTTCTGAGATATACTGACTTGTCTGTCTGAGATATACTGACATGTCTGTCTGGGATATACTGACTTGTCTGTCTGAGATATACTGACATGTCTGTCTGAGATACACTGACATGTCTGGGATATACTGGGCAACAGTGGTGACAGGTGATCCAAAACTCGCTGGTTTGATCCCGACTAACTCCTCACCAAGTGTCGAGGTGTCCATGAGCAAGACATCTAACCATAACTGCTCCCAGTTGTTGGTCGTGCCTTGCGTGTATAGCACTTGTACTGTACAGCGCTTTGAGTGGCCGGAAGGTTAGAAAAGCGCTATATAAATGCAGTCAGCCATTTACCATTTACGATATACTGATATGTCTGTCTGAGATATACTGACATGTCTGTCTGAGATATACTGACATGTAGGGCTGCACAATTAATCGCATATCAATATGGCCTTGTGCGATTATTTAACCGCAAAATCCTGCGATTATTTATATATATCTTCACGCACTGCGTGCAAACAACCTGCTCATATTACCTCCGTGTTAAGTGCAAGGGCAAGACGCCAGTCCAAGACAAAGATGACCAATCAGATGTCTCTGTCAATTCACAGGCTTCCCTGCCTTGAGAGAGGGCACCACCACTGACATTGCGTGAAGCTGGCTTGTCCGTCTATATTCAACTCTGTCAGGGATTCGTTAGTGGAAATATATATATATAATTTGTAATGCAATCTCTTGAATTAGAAATGAATCATGGTACTATGGAAAATATCCCACTGTTGCAAGAATATACTGGCTCTGTGGCAGAAGCTATTTTGAGCATATTGAATGAACCCATACCTTTATAAATAAACAGCCAAAGGTCGAAACCCAAACAACAATATTATGATATGAGACATTTTTTATTACACAATTAATACACTTCTACTGTCTACATGTGATACATGATGTGTGAAATCCCTATTTCTTCTCAATAGACAGTAGAGAAACATAACGTGTGTGTGTGTGTGTGTGTGTGTGTGTGTGTGTGTGCGTGTGTGTGTGTGTGTGTGCACGCGATATCAACCATACAATAGGTTTGTGAAAAGCAATATTGCTTTACAAGAGCCTCCAACACATTAGCAATGAAGCCACATTTGATGTTGACACTCTCATGATTGGTGGAGTAGATCTGAGATGCAACATGCCCTTTTTGGGCCTCAATTGTAAAATAGTGACATAAGCTATTATTGTCGATCTATCTCATTGACTTCCATTCATTTGGGAAGTTGTTCGCTTTGTTTTGATAGTTAACCCTAAGCAGCCTGGGTCCGTTACGTGCTTGTTCTCTACTGTACTATGTTATATGACAGAAATAGGTGGATTGTGGAGCTGTGCTTTTAAAACGCAGTCATTCTTGCTAACTTAAAGCTCAAATTAAGCCTCATAAACATCATGTCGAAATGCTTGGTCAAGCAAAGCGTAGTGCTACGGCTTTGTTGATATGAGCGGTGTTCGCCACTTTGTTTATGTTCCAATTTACGGAGCCAGGGCTGTGTAGAAGTATCAGGTTATATGTTATTATTTAATACGCACAGAGAACGGTAAGCTGGCGACAAAGGAGCACCTTTATGAGCTCTGCTCCATAGAGAGGCTCCATGTGAGGCGTTATAGAGAGATATGAGCCTCCATATGGAGGCTCACCAGAGGAATCGATGCAGAATTCACACCCCTGGAAAATGAGGAGTCGTCATGAATTATTTATCACAGAGGGAGAGGAAGATGGAGAGAGTATTTTTTATGTGTGCCAATGCCCTCTGTGTGTGTGTGTGTGTGTGTGTGTATGTGAGTTAGCTCTCACACCTAAGAAAATACAACGCTATTCCATGACTCGTATTTCACGGAGTGACGACAGAAATTAGTTTGGCCTCAGGTAAATCAAGGGAAGTGGGGCTCGGAGACGTCGATAGTCAGCCCTCCGCATTAGCCTCACTCAATGACGCCGAACCTCCACACAGCAGCCAAACTGCCAGCACACACTAACGAGGTCAACACCAACATCGATAACAAAAGTAGTTTTCATGCAATGGCCTGAGAAGCTAATGAGGTGAGCATGACTCAAAATGGCAGGTGGGACCCTAAAGAAAGGAAAGCAGCAGTTTGTTTTGTGTTGGGTTGTGTTCTTGAGGAGGACTGTGATTGGTCGAGAAAAAACGATTCTTTTCTATTTCCTGTCTGTCAGACTGCAAACCCAGTTTATTATCTAACAGATCTGGTACTCCAATACTGTAGATACACACAAACACACACACACAGCTACGCTTCACAGCTGTGAAGAGAGAGTTCCCGCTACAAACCTCTTAAAGTATTAGCATGTTACATGAGGGACTACAAACACTAGACTAATTATTAACATGTTAAGACTATATAAGGGACTACAAACGCTATACTAATTGTTAACATGTTACATAAGGGACTACACATGCTAGGCTAATTATTAACATGTTAGACTATATGAGGGACTACACATGCTAGGCTAATTGTTAGCATGTTAAATGAGGGACTGCACATGCTATGCTAATTATTAGCATGTTACATGTGGGACTACACACTCTTGGCTAATTATTAGCATGTTACATGAGGGTCTATACACTAGAGGGACTATACACTAGAGGTCTTGATGGGTCCAAAATATTGGACCCGGTCTGAAAATAAACAAAGCATTTTTCACCAGACCCGATTTGCATAAATTAAAAACCCATAAATTGAGATCCTTTCCTAATTGACCCGACAACAAACAGACCCATACCCGAAAAGTACCGTGGATATTTTTTTTAAATGGACCCACACCCATTAACCAGATCTGAGTCAAACACTCAATGTTGGACCCAACCCGGTCAGGTCTCAGGTCGGGTCTTGGAATTCGGGGTCTCGGAGGACCTGTGAAGTCCTCTATTATACATGCTAGGCTAATTACTAGCATGTTACATGAGGCACTATTGCATATGGTTCAGACCAAGTGGTTTGGAAATGGTTTGGAGAAAGGATGAAGATCTCATATAATATGTTTAGTGTGCTTCTTAGAACAACAATATTAACAAAGCTTGGAAATGCATGAACAAATGTTTAGGTCTGTTAGTGCTTGTTGGCTTCTACCGTAGCCTATAGGTTACTCACTCTCATTTGCTCCCTAAAGGTTGCAACTGATCACTATAATCCTGGGGGAAACACCTTCCTTTCCACCAATGGCTGCTACGTAATGCGGTGTGGAAATAATACAGCAGATGGGTGCAAACAGATGACATTTACCCATGTTCCCCAAGAGACCCACCTAGACAAGGCCCTCTCCACATAATAACACCCACTATGATATTATCTTTCCTGTTCTTACATTAAGAAGTTTATTTTTAAGATATTGGTGCTTTCATTTATAATAGAGGGTTCCATTATATATGATTGTTTGTTGACACAATGCCATCATTATTCTAACAGAAGGTTGCTTGATTACGATCAGGGTGCAAACTTCAACTTCCCTTAATAAGAATTGAGCTCCCCTAAAAACATGACATTGTGGGTGGGGGTGGAAGGGTCTCTATATTTGCCACAATGTCCCTCCCATCATTGTGGATCATTCATGAGGGTGAATCATCACTAAAACTCTTTAATCAGCGGGTCCAATCAAATCGGTTACTTTGCTCCTCAAATATCAGAAGAAACATTTAGTCTGCACTCCGAATAACTATTCATATATTATAGTCAGCACAAACATCTAGAATACGATAAAGAATCTTAAAGATTTTAAAAGATGAATACATTGAATCGTTATTCTATCCTTACGTGTTTATTTGTGCTATTTAACCTATCCATCTATCCATGTCTAGTTTGTGCTGATAAACTAGTAAAGAAATGATAAAACGACATGTGTGAATGCGTGTTTTCCCCAGGAAGCCAAAGGCCTAGCCTGGTGTAATCATACCCACAATGCACCTGGAGAACAGGGTCTGGCCACGCTGCATTGGGAAGCGTTCACAGTCTCTGCCTCCTACCTCTGGTTCATTTAGAAACTATTGGACAGCATTTAATAGCTAATCAGCAGTGCTATAACTGTTTTCATCCTTTCATCTAGCTCTATAACTACTTTGAAACACGCTTGACTTCCACATCGTCTGACCAGCCACCCTGATTGGACCGCCAGCATGGTCGCTGTGCAAAAGCTATGCCACCAGGTTTCCAGACTGTAATGTAGCTGAGAGCAATAGTCGGGTGGAGCCAGGTTAGGAAGAAACAACCTGCCAATCACGCTGAGTGTGGATGTAAGTGCGGCTGACTGGTTTATCTTCTTCAACACCACCATAAACGCTCAGTCCCCCAGCCAAGGAGCCAACTATAGCCCCTTGGTCCAACTTGAAAGCAAAACACCTCAAAGACAATGAACCACATACTGTGCATGGCTAAATAGCTTTGAATCAATAGCATTTACCATACTCTACGTCCTCTTGCTATTCAGTTCATGGCAGCCCTTGAGGCAGTTTCACATAAAATCTGTGAATTTCCTTTTTCTAAATTTCTCTGCTTTTCATCTTTAACAATTACCACTGAGATGTCCCAGGGCTAAGGCCCTTAATCCCTAAACTCCTCCAAAATAAGGGTTTCTGGCCGATAGCACTGTTGTGTTAGCAGAGCAGATGTTGAAAAAGAAATGCATGCTCACTAGAATCACCACTGAATACCAATACAATCCTGCTGCTGCCTCAGTTGGGCCAACATATGCTCAGTAATGTGGGAACTATTGTGAGCCTTATTATTCTTGGGAAAGATGAAAACAATACATTTAATATGATGCATTTATTTTCCCCTATTACAGCCAAAGCTCAAATTGAGTTGCGCTCTGTTCCAGAATCACTGTTTACTGCATTCAGTCTCAACAGTCCTAGTAATACAATACAAACTCTTTTCACGGCAGGGCAGGGAAAGACACATTAACCACTAAATAGATGAGCATTTACAGCAAATACGAATGAAAAAACACTGCACTGACTGGAATGTCAAAAAGCTAGAATAGAGAAGGGGAAGTATGGCTGACAAATTAAGGAAGCATCAATCTTCCCTTAGTGGGCTTAGTGTTGTGCTATCTTGAGCCCATTGTCTCATCTGTTTTCTGTGATTTCCATCCAACATCTTACAGTTTAAAAGCCTTAAACTGTAGTGAATCCACACAGCGGGATAAGGTAGATGGATGTGCATAACACTTCACATCACTGAGCTGACACCACTGTAGCGTTCCTTTCAGTATGTCCCTCTGACAGGACGGCCCAGAGACGTTCAGAGGACGCTCTCCAACATCAGTTACTGGCGTGTGCCTTCCTGTCGTCTCGCACGATGGATGTCTTCATCATATGTGACACATCACAAGCGACAGGATTACACCTTGCTTATGCACCGGTGCAATAACACAATGTGATGGTGTAGTGAAGCACAATGCCTCCCTGCCACCCACGGTGTAGCGAAGCACAATGCCTCCCTGCCACCCAATGTGATGGTGTAGTGAAGTACCGTGCCTCCCTGCCACCCAATGTGGCAGTGTAGCGAAGCACAATGCCTCCCTGCCACCCACGGTGTAGTAAAGAACTAGGCCTCCCTGCCACACAATGTGATGGTGTAGTGAAGTACCGGGCCTCCCTGCCACCCTGTTGCCATGGGCACCATGCCATGAAAAAGGGCTGCTCCTGAATTGTGTTGTTTCTGCTTGTGCTCAGACCTCGTGCACAGACCTTGTGCACAGACCTCTGCTTCTGCAGTGAGGGCCCAACTGCTGTGTCCTAGCCTTGATAAAGGTCTTCCAGTAATCAGCTGGACTGGAGATCCTCGTCTTGCCAGAGGGAACCAATAAAGAGTCAGCGGCTGCCGCCACTGGTGAGCGCTAAATCTTGACGAGTTGGCAAATTAAACAGAACTCAATAGGATGAAATTCAAACATTTGATGTCCTAATTTGTAGGACAAGCCTTCTGAAAGACTAATAATCTCCTGTTTAAAATACCTTCTTAGTAAATTTAAGGAAGACTTTGAATGCGGTTGAGTTACTCTGCAGGACAAATCATACAGAATGATTCATCTTGATGACGCCATTTCTGCTTTTCTTCAAAGGGAGAGACAGAAATTAAATGAAATCACCAACTGAACTGGAGTTATTTGTTTACAGGAACCAGACAGGGCTTTCAAAATAAGCCACTTTTCAGCATCTTTATGTACGGTGCTGCAAGCAAGCTATTGCTAAGAACTATATTGTACAGACCAGTTATCAGACATTGAATGTATAGTTTCTCATAACCTGTCAGTCATTAAGCCTGTCTGCTCTGTAGCACCTTCACCTCAGGTTAAAAGGTGATGTCATAGAAAGCTTGTTTATATTTTAACTCCAGCTCCGCCCCCTTAAATGCCATAGGCTGCTCCCTCAGAAGCCCCGCCCCCTTAAATGCCATTGGGTGCTCCCTCAGAAGCCCCGCCCCCTTCAATTCCATTGGGTGCTCCCTCAGAAGCTCTGCCACACACATTGGACACACCTTTATTAGGCTATGAGTGGTCCGGCCTGCACCACTTTGTTTGTGTTCCATTTACAGAGCCAGGGCTGTGTAGAAACACACACACACACACGCACACACACACACACACACACACACACACGCACACACACACACGCACACACACACAGAACAGGCATGTAGCGGACCATGAGGAGATATTCAAAGCATTTTTTTTTTTTTGCGAATTAAACTCTACTGAAAGGTGACAAAATAGTTCATAAAGATCTAACAAAAAATGAACACAGTAATTTTCCCTTTTTGTATAACTACTTGTTCCATTTTGGGGAGCTTATTATGTATGTGATAAGCCCTTGACCACGTGACATCATGTGACTATGTTGTCACGTGGTCCTAATTTGATTGGCCTGAACTCTCAGGTTCATTCAAGGTTGGTCCGGATCACGGGAAAGAGGATGGGCTCTGCCTTTCGTGACGGAACATGGTTGGTTCCTCCAGGCTGTTCACAGGCCAGGGAGTCTTCTTTTGGGTCAACTGAAGCCTCAATAAACACAGCAGTATGTAGTCGCCATTTTTAGTACTGGATATATGATGATAACACATGGAGGAGTAGACACATCTGAAATTATGCAACAGCGGTCTAGTTATTTATTGCTGTAACTACTGTATTTGATCATCTAGACCTCTGTCAATGTAACTAGACCCATTTTGTCAGCATGTTACCAATTGATTCATTATTATGAGGCTTCCTAGGTAATACGTTTCATAAATTCATTAAAACATTTTTGTAACAAAATTACAGAAATTAAATCAACAATAATATTTGATGGTCTATGTTAGTTTTATTTAGCCTATTTTGGTGACTATTGTTCCAAAATGTACAAACCAAAGATGAGCTGATTTTAAATGTTCTGATTGGATGTGATAACGTTAGTCCAAACGTATACAAAGAGTGATTGAAATGTATTAGCATCGCCTTTATCCCACTTTGGTTTCAGACTGATACTCGAGTGAGATCAGAATAGCAACCCAAAGCTACAGTATGTAAATGTGATGTTATTTGCTAGTTTAACCAATGACAACAAATAAAACCTCAGGGATAAATGCAAGAAACAGTTGTAACTCTCAAAGTAAATTAATAAATACCAAACACACACACACACACACACACACACACACACACAAGTGCTCACAGAAAAATGTAGTGCTTTGGATGCCAAAATTATCTTACCCACTTAGTTCTCACTCCACTGCAAATGGAAAAGGCGTTATACAGGCCATTATTGTAGCTGTTAGCTGTTGAATGTTGCTAAAGGTTGGACAGGTAAGCTGAAAAAGCCTTTAGAATATAGAAGTTCACCTGAAAGACTTCTCACAAATCCGTGTTGCTTTCTCAGTTCAAAGCCTGGGCTGTTGACGTTGAGTCCTTTGGGAGTTACTTTGAATGCATTTTGCAGTCTGGTTTCCTGTGGTGCTATTGTGCACATCAGGGCTCTTTCATCTCTCGCTCGCTTTGTACGGAAAATTTGACACTATGCTGCTCTTTGCCACGTTTAATTTCCAAATACATTTTTATAAATCCTTTTTCATTATTTGAGATACCCGGTTGTTTTGATGTTCAATGAACCATGAAATGAATAATTTACTGTAGATAACTTTTTTGGAATATTCCATTAAGATTTATTGTAATATTTACAGTGAATGGTTCAGCCTAGCTCAGATAATTTCCTCAGGAGCAGACTTTGGTTAGCTATCTTGCTTACATCTCTCTGTTGTTAGTGACCAATGGGTTGTTGGTAACAATGAGACTTGAAATGCAACAAGATGCCAAACTAACGGTGTATGTGGGAACATTTACTTCTGTTTGAATTATGTGCATATTAACATTAATCTGGGTGGTTTGCTTGCCATATTTAATTAAGCAGCAGCTCCAGCAGGAGACCCCAATCTTCTCTTTCCCGAGCCACATTAGCAAGCTCTGACTGGGGAATCCCGAGATGTTCCCAGGCCAGTGTGGAGATATAATCTCTCCACCTAGTCCTGGGTCTTCCCCGAGGCCTCCTCCCAGCTTGTCCCGGTCAAAAGCCATAAGGTCAAAAGCCAAAAGGCTGCCATAACACCCATTGATCCTGTTGGGACCCAAACACCCTGGCACCCTGTTGGGGAAAACCCAGGTATGAAAGAGGGGGTGTTGTGTATCTACACCTGTCCCCTTGTACAGCTGTCTAGTGCAATGTTACATAAAAGCCTATTGATCTGACCATAGCACCTCCAGACCCCAAAATACTTTCCCCGGATTTTGCAGGATGACCCATCATGGCTGAGACAGAGCTCTCCACAAGGAGCAGGATGACCCATCATGGCCCAAGTGCTCCCTCCACAGCTGGCTATCCCTGCTGCCAGGAGAAACCTCCTTCGGCATGCTCTTGCCCTGAAGATGTCAACTGGCATTATACTGCAGTCTCGATAATAACATTATAGTGCCCAGTCTACACAGTAGTACCTTGATAATAAAATGTTTTGTTTTGCTGCCCAGAACACGCAGGATATGCAATTAGTCACGTTCGAATGAAATTTTAGGTTGTTTTATCGATTGTTCAAAACCTTAATTATTAATTTCAAACATGTTATTTGATGAAGTTCGGGACACTTGAAGATAGTTATATAAAAGGCATCTATGACTTAAGACCAATGCGTAGTTTTGGAAGACATAAATAACCACCACTGTACTGATAACACTTTTTAGTATGTCCATTCCTCACAATGTTCCACTGCACTGAACTGAGTAAGGCATCTGGATATAAAAGCTGCCACATAAATATGCAGTTGCTTTAGTACTTGGCATAAGGGCTAAGATAAACAAAAGACCTTAGCACTTGGCATAAGGGCTAAGATAAACAAAAGACCTTAGCACTTGGCATAAGGGCTAAGATAAACAAAAGACCTTAGCACTTGGCATAAGGGCTATGATAAACAAAAGACCTTAGCACTATGGGCTATGGTACAGGTGTTGGGTGACAGATGGGCATAAAGCTAATGTGGCTAAAGACACCAAATAGGGGCATGTATTGTGTGTAGGGTGGCATGTGGGGTGGCATGTAGGGTGGCATGTGGGGTGGCATGTAGGGTGGCATGTGGGGTGGCATGTGGAGTGTGGGGTGGCATGTGAGTGTACTTGATGTATGCAGTCAAGGCATACTAGGAAAGTTGAATGGATGGATGGATGGGGGGGTGATTAGCCCTAACCCACCCTGCCAGCTCCTCCTGCAGTGGAGTCAGCCAGCCAGTCTCACTTTGAAGCAGGGGTCAAGGGTCAAGCCCTGTATGCCTGCATTTGATGCTGGTTTTCTTAAAACGACGCAATGCGAAATATAATGCCCTCTTCTCACCTCCGCTCACCCATGACAACACACACGTGATGACACACACAAGGCAGGATGGTCTAGTGGTCTGGCTGTTGGGCTCCCAGCCGGAAGGTCTTCGGTTTGAACCCTGGTGATGACCTACCTGCATCCTTGAGCAAGATGCCTAACCCCCTACCCACTAACTGCTCCCGGTAGTTGGTTGCACCCTGCATGGCAGCAATCACCACCGATTGGTGAATGTGAGGCCAAATCCTGTAAAGCACTTTGGATAAAGCTCTTTATAGTTGCAGTCCATTTCCCATTACATGCGTGTAGACTGACCACTCACACATGAGTTGGAGTTTAGCAGTGCGCCTGCTCACAGCATTTCATTTTTCATCATGAGTCAAAACAAAGTGCACTTGTCATGGGCCCCACAGTGTTGGAATGAAGCACCACACGCTCTCGGAGGAGAGTGAGTGACACGCCCTGATGGATAGCTCAAGCTGGCTCACTGTGTGACTCTGATGTACGCTGCTCTTTAATGAAAAAGCACATTTTGATTTTCAATATGACGGCAAGATGCAGAAGCTGTCTGGCAAATTGATGTGTGCAGTCAAGGCATACTAGGAGAGTTGGATGGATGGGGGAGGGGACTTTTACTGAGAGAAAGGACATTATTTTTGCAGTAAATGTGAAGACATTATTTTGTGAAGAGACATATTCTCTACCTGCTTGTCTGTAATGTTTTCAGGGTTGCACTAATAGGCTATGTCTCAGAATGTTTACTGCTTCATACATATTCTTTTTTGTGGCAATATGTATGTCAATGTATAGCATATAAACTGTATTTATATTTATATGTAAAAATAATCATAACATAAATATCAAGGCCATTCATGATTTAATCAAGTACCCAGTAATCTAGAGTGTTGGTGCATAAATTACCCATGTTCATCTCCACGACATATTCTGATTGGTGGAAGCTGATTTTGAAATTGAAATAGAAATTGTCTTGAATGGAGAGTTTCCTAACTGATATGCAAAGCCGAACAAACATGGCACTTGCAGGCTATGGAAAATATGAATACATTCAATGATCCTAGTGACAAAGTATGGTGCAAGATTGAGTGGATAGTATATTGTATATATAGTATGTGTGTCATGTGGAACCAGATATTTAAATACTTTAAAGTCTACAGAGGACAATGCATTCAATGGATAAAGATGAGAAGATAATTGATATTCCACTGTGTGGATGTGCAGTAGGGAATGATGTGAGGAAGTGTAGCGGAGGAGTAGAGATAAGTTTCAACCCACAACAACGTTTTAGTAGAGTTCCCTCCAGACACAGACCATGAGGTTAAGTATACCATACTGCATGGTCTCTCTAATACGCCAGTAACAATCTGGGATCTAAATATTGGAGTTTGGCCTTGCCGTGAGCAACAGAATTAGCATCACCCCAGGCCTTTCCTAGTGGAAAATTCCATGGCAATGCCTTAAACACAAGCTTAATATTACTAAATAAATACTATGTTTAAACACGCATACAGACATCAGCAAATGCAATGCTTTTAATAGATGTTCCATTAGTTCCATCCTTCTACTGAAGCGTTTTCAAACTCACAGGAGTAAAAGGAATCTGTAACAGCACACTGCATTTATTCCAACATTGGCATCTTAATGTTTAATTGGCAAGTGAGTTGAGAAATATAGTATATGGTGGATTGTACTATTAACTCCTAAGGAAACAGGGTTATTATTGCACAGTATTAAGGAAACAACCCAGATTAGAACTGCAACATACTCAAATCATATCTTAACAGAGTATTTCAACCTAACATTCAAAATGTAGATGTTTCTTTTATCACAAGCAATGTACTGCGCTTCAGATGATGAAAGGATTTCAAATCATATGAGTCAAACACAACATGCAACATACATGATCACAGTGGTACCTTTAGTGACGCCTGTCGACATGTACTCATGTTTGGCATCCGGGTCAGCATTCCCGTATCAGGTGTGTCCTGCTCTTTCAACCCACTGGTGTGCTGTGGAACAATGCCCGTCTGGGGGGGGGAACATGGTTCTGTGGACAGCAGAACAATGCTCGTCTGGGGGGCAGGAGGGGCCCACGTTAAACGTGACGATGTAGAGCTTCCCTGACAGATCCATTCACCAGAGAGAGCAAGGGAGAATACAGGGGGGCACGATGTCTTCACTAATGGAAACCTGACTCTTGTAAAGGTGAATCAAGATGGCAGGGCCAGCTGACCATGTGTCAACAGCAAGTATACAGAACTGAACCGCCTGGAAGAGTGACAGAAACCAACAGGGTCAAAGTTTAGATTCAGGCTGTTGGAGAAATGTGCCTTTAGTCACAATGATGTTTCGCTCACATCCTCATATCTGAACAGAGATGAATGCTTTGTTCCGCCATTGTTGGATGGGGCAGAATGGCTCCCCTTCAGGACTTGGGCGCTGGCTTCTCGTCAAACTTTCATGTGAACTTCTCCCGGTCTCCACAGGAATCACAGCAATACAGTAACAGAGGCGTTCGGGCAAGGGCAGCACACCATCTATAATTAATCTGCTGCCAGGCAAAGTCCAAGCATGGAGCTCAGATCTGGTCTTTCATGTCCTTCACATATCATCTTATGAATGAGGACTCTTAGCTGTCACTGTCCCATAGAAAGAAAATGGTGGTATTATTCGTCATGTACCTTGGTGTCACATTGCTTTCTGTGTGAGAATAAAGCACAAGTATAGCAGCCTGAGAACTGTAAATGCAGTGGAATCAACTGGAGTCATTTCAGTCTCTTGGCGTGAAATGAAGAAAGCATACAAGGAGCAGATCTGCCTTTGAGGCGTCTCAAGCAGGCTACTTTCAGACATACTGTAAATTGGTTGTCGGTAAACTAGTACATCTAAATCAATGGAATGGTCAGTGGTTGTGAAGAAAGGTGTCTTTATAAAACTATAAAACTACAGCTTATTAATGTAGGCGGTGTGATTCCATGTGCTTAATATGGGTATTGTGATTGGAGTGCTTAAAGATACAGTTGTTATTTATGTGAGGGACTACAACGTTGCTAAATTACCTTCGAGAATAATTGCAGTGGAATTTTACCAAAACATTAAACTAAATAATTTCATGCATTTGAAGTGGGTGCACATTCTGGTTCTGCCCACTTAATGGTTGGTTGCCTTCCGCACATTTGAAATCCGCAACCAAGTCTACTTCTTTTAAATGTCCTTCCTTCTGCATCTTGACGGTGATATTTCTGTGTGCATCAGGTCATCAGCCATTTATCTTATAACGTGTGCTTATAATCCATGAGAGGGCAGGCTGCAGAGAGCCCAGGGATCAGAGATGCACAAAGGGTTTTCTGCAGGCAACACAAATAATTTAATAATACATGACTCACATGCCAACACTGTATCGATAGAACACCATAAAAAAATCCATACACTGACTACATTCTGCTGTTTTATCCCGGAATAGCCATCATAATGTACATTGATACATCTGTAGGCACAGTTCCACCAGGAATGCCTGTTTGCAGACTGGAACTATAAAATGTTTTTTCAGATAACACCATGATGCATGATGTTTCTAACAGGTTAATACATTCCTGGATAATCAAGGTTATTTTGAAATTTACAGTCCAATTTCACTGAACATACACTGACAGGATTTAGGTAAACTAAGAATGTAGGCTGTGCAAATTAGTATATAATATAAAAATTTATATATTTGCTAAGATGTGAGGTATACTCTGTGGGGGTGGAACACTACCACGCAGTAATAGCGGATTGGACCTTTAAAGTTCAGTAACTTAAAGGTCCAATTATAATGAATAATTAAATAATGCATGAAGTACCTTCATCCCTCTCAAACACAAGTCAGGAGCAGGCAGGCAGCCACACTAAACCACACTAATACATCTGGACCAGGCCGGCAGCTAGCTAGCTAAAGCTAAACCACACTAATACATCTTAACCAGGCAGGGAGCTAGCTAGCTAAAGCTAAACCACACTAATAAATCTTAACCAGGCAGGGAGCTAGCTAGCTAAAGCTAAACCACACTAATGCATCTTAACCATACAGGGAGCTAGCTAGCTAAAGCTAAACAACACTAATACATCTTAACCAGGCAGGGAGCTGGCTAGCTAAAGCTAAACCACACTAAAACATCTTAACCAGGCAGGGAGCTAGCTAGCTAAAGCTAAACCACACTAATACATCCTAACCAGGCAGGGAGCTAGCTAGCTAAAGCTAAACCACACTATTACATCTTAACCAGGCAGGGAGCTAGCTAGCTAAAGCTAAACAACACTAATACATTTTAACCAGTGTTATGACCCATGGGTTTGGGGTGTTTTCCCTCCCTGCCTAGGGGTGGTGCTGTCCCTGTATGGTGTCCCTGTATGTCCTCTTTCCCTTGCAGGTGGAGGTGCTGATTGGCCATGATCTGATTGGCCTGGATCTGGCTGCCACCTCACTTAAGATGGCTGCCACTAATGCCTGGCCCTTTCTCGTTTGCCTGCTTCCAACGCAGACCTGGTCTCACCTGTTTCTACCTTTGTAACTCTGTATGTTTTATTATATACAAGAAACTGCAGTCCTGGTAGCTGTAGGGGGAAGAAGCCCGTTTCTTTTGTATGTCCTTGTTTGGTCTATGTGTATAGACAGGGAGATAGGTAAGGTGCTTGTCTTTTGTTTCTTATTCTTTTGGCAGTTTAGGTAAGTTATTTTGGGTTATCCTTTTAGACTGTTTTGTTTGTTGTTTTGGGCATTGCTTCCCCTGACGTCATTTGAATAAATAAATCTATATCCATTGGACTGACATCCACTGTGGCACTGGTCATACTTGGGGGCAGGGAAACGGGACAGGTTGTATGTTGCGTTCTGGGTACCCTAGGTGGGGGTGTAACAACCAGGCAGGGAGCTAGCTAAAGCTAAACAACAATAATACATCTTAACCAGGTAGGGAGCTAGCTAGCTAAAGCTAAACCACACTAATAAATCGCCACCGCAGAAGAAGAATCTGTCCTACAAACCCAGAATCCATCACCCGGGCAACTAGTTTAGAAGGGAATCGCTGTTTGTAATCAGCTGCTGCTCAGCTTCACTGGGTTGACGTGGAGATTTACAGAGGCGGTTGAGAGAAATGTGGGCGAGTGGGTCTCAGATAGTGAAGGATTATTAAACGTTACGTGTCTATTTATTGGCAAGAACGGGGCAGAAGCAAGATGGATTCTGTATGGAAGTACCTCGGATGTGGGTCCAAACACATTGGTGAGACGCTGGAACCATGTCTTCTCCCCCAAGGAACTGTGTTGTAAGGGGAGAGCTCATCATCAATCAATCAATCAATCAATCTTTCTTTATATAGCACTTTTCATACAAATTCATGTAACACAAAGTGCTTCACACTACGTCATTAAAAACAATACAAAATGA
>JAODUE010072433.1:0-15504 GCA_027564755.1 Amblyopsis hoosieri | reverse complement strand
GTGTGTGTGTGTGTGTGTGTGTGTGTGTGTGTGTGTGTGTGTGTGTGTGTGTGTGTGTGTGTGTGTGTTCTCACCCCTGTAGTGCTCCATGCGTGTGTGGTGCGTGACCCCCTGTGACCTGAAGCTCAGGCTGAGGATGTAGCGGGGGTCTGAGCTGTCCCGCACCAGGAAGGAGCCGTCTGCCTTCCCCTTCAGCTTCATCTCCGCGTCCTCCCAGTTCATGGGCCCCCAGTACCAGCCACACTGAGCACACACGGTCAACACCATGACACTTGCAGTACATTGCATCAGCATACACACACACACGTATATGTACATGCACTGAAGTTAGCTGTAAAGCTAAGCTTACATTAAAGGGCAAATCTCTGAACTCATCAACTCTGTGCTGGAAAATATGTGCTGCTCTTTTTTATGTTGCCTTTTGTAGAAGTAGACACATTCCAGTTACATCAGTAGAAATGCTTATTTTGGTTCCCTGTATCAAGAGCTGGGCAATGGTGTATGCCACTCTAGCCTAGTTTATACGGCATGCAACACCTTGCATTACTGTGTCTGACTAATCAAATAACTAGGGGTGTACCCATTGCATTTTTCCTGGCCGATTCTGATTACGGTTTCTTTTTTAAATAGTCTTACCGGCCGGATCTGATTTTGGTTGATTCCGATTCTCATCTGATCGACGGGCGCATCTTTACAAATAAGATATGATCAGATACTTCTGTCCATTCCTCACTCTCATTTACAGTTTGGTTTCTATTTCTTAAGAAGGGGCATCAGCCATGAAAACCGCATTCCGGATTTAAGCCAGCATTCCTCAAACGGGGGTACACATACCCCGATGGGTACTTGCATCATTTACAAACTAGAGATGCACGTTGCACCATTCTGTGCTAATGCCGATGTTCAAAATAACAATTTGTCTGATAGCCTAAACAGGTGTTGGTGAAATTCTCCCACACAGCCGACGTCACCTTTAATTGAAAACAAACCACATCTTACAGGTCAGTTAACTTGTGTCCATTCAGTGGCTGCTATGGGTGGTGTCATAGTATCACCTACTGGATCTTCACCAATTTAGCATTTAGCCAGCGCAGCAGATAAACATCGGCCACTGCCATAGGTGAACCATATCTTAGTTTATTGATTGCAGTAAACAAGGTGAATATTGGCCGATATATTGGTGCATCTCTATAAAAGGCACGTGTGTGTGTGTGTGTGAAGGGAAGGTAAGCACTCGGAAAGTTTAAAGGCGGGGTCATCCTTGATAACTTGGAGCTCAAATCAAAACGCCCACTGTGGTGCCGCCTCACACGTCCAAACGCATTGTGAAGCAAAGCGGCTTTGTTGATGCGAGCGGTGTTCCTCACCTTGTTAATGTTACTATTTACGGAGCCAGGGCTGCGTAGACGTATCGACATTATTTGTTCAACACGCACGCGTAGGGAAAATAAGCAAGCAGTACCTTTTCCAGCTCTCGGAGGCTGGTGGCGAAACTGCTGGCGTCGGGTCGGCTGAGCGGGCAGAGGAGGGGACGGGGGGCCAGCCTGGGGAGAGGGGGCTGGCCGTCGGGCCGCAGAGGTACGGGCCGGGGCAGGAAGGTGTCTGGAACAACACATGCAGCACACGCCAGAGACATTATACAGAGGAGATGGACCAGAGACATTATACAGAGATGGACCAGAGACATTATACAGAGGAGATGGACCAGAGACATTATACAGAGGAGCTGGACCAGAGACATTATACAGAGATGGACCAGAGACATTATACAGAGGAGATGGACCAGAGACATTATACAGAGATGGACCAGAGACATTATACAGAGGAGATGGACCAGAGACATTATACAGAGGAGCTGGACAAGAGAAATTATACAGAGGAGCTGGACCAGAGATATTCTACAGAGGAGAATTATGAATTAAACCCTATGGGAGAATTCCATTAATGTCATGCCATTTGAAGTGAAAAGTATGCTTTATAAAAGCTCAAGTGTGTCTGTCAATGTAAATTGTGCAGGGCAGATATACTGCATGCATGTATGCATGAATTTATATATACAGACACTGTGTGTGTGTGTGTGTATATCTATGTGCCTGTATGTGCCTGTATGTGCCTGTGTGTGTGTGTGTGTGTGTGTGTGTGTGTGTGTGCGCGCCTCACCATTGAGGCTGAGGCTGTGCTGGATAGTACTCAGAGAGGGGGGCAGGGCGAGGGGCCGGGGGGGCAGCGACTGCATCGAGGCCCCCCCGCTGCGGTCCAGGAAAGGCCCCTGCTGCAGCTGAGGCCCGCCAAAGTCGTCTTGGAAACAACAAGAAGAAGAGACGTCGGTTTATTAATATGTCAACTTTTACAAGCAACCTTATGAACACAAACGGACCGGTATATCTGGCAGTTTGGTTTTGGTTTACTGCATATTATGATATTATAAAATCACTATATGCGCTGATGATTAGTAGGTCTGGACTACTACATTACATTTACAAACAGGCTACGTCATGATGTCTTGGCTGTAGAACAGTTGATAATAACACATTTACAGTAATATATTGGCTTGATTCGTATAGTAGTTACACAGTATATTGAGCTAATGTATAGTGGTCAAGGCTGCAATCCCCTCATGGGCCACATGGGGGCAGTTGGTCTGCCACATTTGGCCAGGGGTCAATGTTGAGGGTTGAAGTTGAATAAGCCTGCCATAGGGTGCTCTTTCAGAAGCTCTGCCCCCCACACACATCGCCTTGGGTGTTGTGTGGTGCGGTCCTGCACCACTTTGTTTGTGTTTCCATTGACAGAACCAGGCCTGATTATATGTCTTAGCATGCACACTGGACGGACTAGCCTCGCTAGTTTAACTCAGTTTAACTTCGCTGTGAGACTCCTTCTGGAAAGCCTCGGAATCACTTTGAATGTGTCCGAGTAGCAACTGAACTTTCCAATCAGCGTTGTGTTTATAGCTGTACGGGCGTGGTTTAGGTTTGCCGACCACGGTGCCGACAGCAAAAACGACCAGATGGTTCATCCAATCAACTGCCAAGTATTTTTTTGATACTACAGCCATTCACAAACAGTTCCAATGTTCGGCTCCCCCGATGGACTTGTGACAACAATTCCTCTGGCATGTCAGGTTCAGGATGGACAGCAGTGAGGAGATATTTGCTTAGTTTGACTAAATGTGTATGTGCTTAAAATCGCTGACTCCACTTTGTGAATTCACCACTTAACAACAAGCCAGGGAAGACCGGCAGACAGACAGACAGAGACGCAGAGACGCAGAGACAGACAGACGGGCAGAAGGAAAAGAAACAGGTGTACCAAGCAGACTGAGGCTCCTTCTGGGTGGAGGAGGTGGAGTGGGGGGGTGCAGAGAGTTGCCCACCCGCCGAGAAATATCCACATCCACTAGAGACACCGTCTCACCTGCGCGCGCGCGCACACACACACACACACACACACACACACACACACACACACGCACACACACGCACGGCAGTGGAGGAAGGGTGTGTTAGCGCGGAGCCGTGAAGAGCCTGAAAGTTAGCATGCAGCAGCACCCAGGCTGTGTAAACATGCACAAGAACCACTATCATTGTTAACGCACACACCTTCACTCGCTCACTATTCATGATCTCACATATCTTATTTTTATTATTCATTTATACACAATGTTTTACTATTTTATATACTTTATTATATTATTTGTTCTAAATGTGTCCACTTGCTTTTATGTGTGCTCACTGTGATGATTCTGGTAGGATAAACTTAGTTTGCACTTCATTGTAATTCCCTTTTGGATGCAAAAGCATCAAGCAAGATAATTAGTGTACTGTCCCGTTAGCTTAATTTCCATTGTAGCGTTAGCATGTAGCTGCCATGCTTTTACGACTTACCGGGAATCAGTCAGATGGCTCTGGGTCAACTTGTCATTAGAGTGTTCAAATCCAAAACCATGACAGGTTTTTACCAGTTAAACACTAGCAGATACATTGTCTTCACTGAGAGGGATAAACGCAAACTCTCCCACATACAGTAATGTAACGCAACGCAACATAATGTTGTCCCCAACACACAGCCTGGAACACCAACAGCTGCAGCCAGAAAACGGTCACACAATGTCAGGTAAAAATACCCAACGAACACCATCTCTGTCATGTGCGCGCCTTGCACACCGACCGGCCCCCACCCCACCCACTTACCGGTGAACGGGGGAGTGAAGGGCACCGGAGAGAACGCACTCTGGTGCCTGGAAACCTGCAACCTGACATGGAGACAGAACGGATTGGTAAGGATGGTCACTCACACACACACACACACACACAACGCGGCCCTTCGCTTGTGATCTCTCAGTGTGGTGTGTAAGCAGACCCGAAACCCACTTTGTAAATAGAGCCTGCTTACTTACACCATGTAGAATAGGGTGATTGTTTACAGTCTCTAATGGGTGTTTAAAAAGACGGCAACGTTTACCTTTACGGTGAGATGAGTTCATTCAGTTCACTTGCACCACTAACACTAACATAGCCTAACAAGAGGTTGCAGAGAAAGAGCCCTTTTAAAGTGTCCTGTGATCGGCCCTAACTAATAATGCATTGTAGACACAAACAGGCCATCGTACCATCACAAGCTTTGATGTGAAATTATGTTACAGCGAAGCACGAACAACAGCAGCTAGATGTTGGATCTTAAGACAACAGCAGGCTATAGGAGGCTGTTCAGCAATCTTGTTTGTTTCCTTAACGAACATCAATGCATGTGTACAGAAAACTGACGACAGTGTTATCAGTGCATGATGCAGCCGAGCACATTGAAGCAAACACTGCATAAGCCGGATTACAGGTACAGGAGGCCCTTTACTTGCACGTCCAACATAGCTGTTGCTTTGCCGTCATGACAACAACAACAGTTCATTTACAACTTTAAGGTAGAGATGCACAAATCGATCGGCCACCGTTAGGCTATCGGCTGACACGTGCTCTACACAGGTGGACCCGTCACATGTGTGAATGTGAGCCGATCCTAGGACACAGGGTACATTGCCGAGTCACATCTGCTCCTGCTTTTAGCTCGCGCTAAACTTGTATGCTCGCCCTACATCTGTACAGTGTGTATGGGTGAATGTGAGGCAATCCTGTAAAGCACTTTGAGTGGCCAGAAGGCGCTATATAAATGCAGTCCATTTGCACCGTTAGAGAAAGAGAGAGAGAGTGCCTACAGCAGGCGGTCTCTCCCCCTCCCGTGCGATCTGCACCCCCCCTCCCCCCAAGTGTCCACTGTGTTTGGGTTTGTCCAACGCAACATGTTTCATGTGCGTCAGCTCAGGCGACTAGCATGTAGCACTGTTTATTTCCGTGGAGGGGAAGAGGAGGATGTATTGCAAAACTCATGGTGGTCACAGCAGTCATAACGCTTATCCATCAGCATGATGAGTTCAACTTATCATTTCACTTATAGTTTAGCATTAATACAATATTTGGACAACAGAGGCTTCTAAACCGATAGGTATACTACTAGCCTATTCCCTCTTAAGTTATAAAAGGGAGAATCATTGATGCTGAGTGAAAGCTTATGGGAGAAATGCAGTGGCTTGCACAGAACATTGCATCACGTTTTCATGGATATTAGCATGCTTTTAAGTGTGGACGCTATAGGCACCAAGATAAAAAATCCTGGGAATGTTCATTTCATCATACTGCTGTGCTGCAATCATGTCCATTGCCATGACAACATTATCATAGCTTATATAGGCACCCCTGGCTGGTATGCCGTTTCTATAGCTACTTTAGGTGTGAATACATACGGTCTGTGTAATATTTGTCATCTACTGTTCTGCTGAAGCCCCTGAAGTCCTTTAGCTTTCCTGGTGTCATTTTTACTGCATGTATTCACATTCCTACAAGGACTCTCGCTTACCGAGCGCTGTCCTGTTCCATGGTGCTGGAAGTGGACCCCCACACGTCGAGAAGGCTCCCCCCAGATGAGGTGGATGACGCCAGGGAGGGCCTCTTGTCCAGCAGGCCCCCCGACCCCCCGGTGGAGCTCTTTGTGCGGAACAGCTTGCTGAGGCGCACCTTGAGCGAGCCCCCCTTCTTTGACTTGCCGCTGCGAGGGGTCTTCTCCCCCTCCGCCTCCAGGACCACCAGGGGGGAGCCCGCGACGCCTAGCTTGGGGGTGGTGGCGCGGCTCTGGGGCTGGGAGCGGGACTGGTGTTGGTGCCGGGGGCCGGCGGTGCAGAGGGCCGCGTCGGCCGCCGCCTGCAGCGCGGCGAGGGCGGCGGCCGCCTGGGGAGCCTGAGGCCGGATGGGGGCGTAGGACCCGCGGTTGTCGTGGGCATCCGGTGGAAGGGAGGCGGCCCTGGGCGCCGCGGCAACAGCGCCCAGGGCCGCCAGCGAGGGCCGGCAGCTCTGGTCGGTGCACACGCCCGCCTCCTCCGCCAGCCGGTGCACCTGCCGCATCAGCCCGCTCAGGGTGCCGCCAGAGAGCAGAGACACCCCCCCTCCTCCTCCTCCCGCCACCACCTCCTGCTCCTGCTCCTTCCCCGACACGCCCTTCTCCCCTGCATCATCCCCTGGCCCCTCCCCCAGGCCGTCCACCTCGTCGGACCCGAGGCCCTCCAGCACCAGCAGGGCGTCGCTGGTCTCACTCGGGTCCTCCCCGGGGCCCATGCCGCCCGGGCCGGCGGCCAGGACGCAGTGGCACGAGCACCGAGGGAGAGGGAGCACCATCTCCTCTCCCCCTCCTCCCCCACCACCTCCCGGCCTCCCCTCTGCACCTTCGTGTCCCATCTGCCCTAGCCTGCGGACCAGAGCCAGGACAGGGTCCTCCCCACCGACGCCCCCGCCTGCCTTCCCGGGGTCAAGCAGGCCCAAACGTAGAGCCTGCTCCAACAGCCCCGGGGGCCACTTGGCCAGCTGCTCCGTCAGAAGCAGGCGGTGCCTATGGCACAGCGCGGAGCCCGAGCCGGGGTCTAGCGACGGCAGCCCCGTCTGCGGGGACTGGGAGCTGTCGGCCAATACTACCTTGGAGAGCTTCAACGCAGCGTGCCACTGGAGGTGCTGTGGTTGTTGTTGTTGTTGTTGTTTATGTTGCTGCTGCATGCAATCTTCTGTAGAGGAGATGCAGTGTGTGTTGTTGTTGTCCCGACCGCTACTGGGGCCTGTACCGGCTGTTGTGCTACTCGGAGTGTTAACCGTTCCTGAGTCCGCATGATGTCTCTCCGCCGCCCCGCCGCCGCCGGCCGGGTGATGTAGGAAGCCCGGCGGTGGCTGCCCCAAACCACAGTCTATTATTCCGTCACTGGACCGGAGCAGGTTCTGGAAAACCATCAGCTGCGCCCGCGAGCCATGTCCACCCGCACCGTGTGCGTGCGGCAACGGGTAGTCAACAAATCTTTGGGTCGCCGAAGGTGACAGCGGTGTCTCGGACCCCGGCGGGGTCTGAGTCAATACAATCCCACTGTCCAACTCCCCTTTGACAGGGAGCGGAGAACTGTAATGCGGCGAGGCCGAGCCAATGCCCGGTGGGTTACTATGATCCAAATCAAACCCGTTGCTTATATTGTTACTGTGATGACCTAACGGCGCTTTGACAGGACCGAATCCGCCGCCTCCAGACATCAAGTCTTCGGGCTCGTCCAAGCGGTCATACTCGGCCGCGGACACAAGGCGCATCAATACGAAATCTGGAGACATATCTTGTTGCGCGTTATTCATTATTACTCACGAACGTAGTTCTGTATAGCTAGCTAGGCTACAACGGGATCCTCGCTTACATAACATTGATATAAATAAACAGCTTGGAAGCTATAGTATATGGTAGCTAGCTGCAAGCACATCCTCCTCCAAGTCCTAGCTAGCGCTGACTAGCTATCCTAGCTAGGCAGCTGAGTCGTAAACCGCACGACAGGCGACTGCCATTTATAAATCCAGTCGGTTCGTGATGACAGTAAATCCACTCAATGTTGTGCGGGCTAAGCAACGTCAAAATAATAAAAATGCATGTAATATCACGCCGTTAAAGGCTCGCTAACTGTCGTTAGCCTCCTACCGATTCCTCCTCTGTAGACAACATGGATGTAATGGGCGGCTGCGCAACGGCGACATCAATAATCGTTTTCTACTGATTGATAACAAGACACTGAACGCTTCCTCTTCACAGACTGCCTGCCGGACGCCGAAACCAGTCCACTGCTCAGAAACCCCACCCGCTGCGCTCCCTCTTGTCCGTGGTAGTCTCTCTCTCTCTCTCTCTCTCTCTCTCTCTCTCTCTCTCTCTCTCTCTCTCATCTTCGATTCAAAGCAAAGGGTATGGGAATTTTCAATTTCCAATGCAAGTGAAAATGAAAAGATAATCATGCTATAGGCTACTATATAATAAACGTTTATTTCTTAAGAAATACGTTAACAATATAGTAGGCATAGGCCAACTATACAGTAAACTACAATTTACGGGTAATTTCTATGTCAAATGTAAAAAAGACTAGTAGTATGCTCTCTCTCTCTCTCTCTCTCTCTCTCTCTCTCTCTCTCTCTCTCTCTCTCTCCGAGTTATTATAAGATAGTACACATTTAGTTAAATTTACCAACTCCTCATGGTCTGCTATTTTACCATTCTCTATGCATGCTGAAACAAACAAACACATAAAAACAGTAGTCTTAGGCCTCCTTCTACACAGCCCAGGCACTGTAATAGGAACACAAGTGGTGCAGACAGTCCCCACATCAATATCCTAGCTTTTCCAATGCGTTTATGTGTGAGGCAGATTGAAATTTAACACTCTTTTGTATTTCAAAATAGAAAAGTGTAGGCCCATACCAACAATAGGATACAGGTCTGTAACCGAGATTACTGAAGCCTATTTCTTAATCCATTACATATGTCAATATAGTCTACAGTGAGCTATGCCTTACGACATTTCGGGTATTAATGTTTTCCTATAAAGGTTTTCCTATCAAATCGGCAACCGTTCCCAAGTAGGCATCTCGTCGTCTGATCGGTAGGGACTGCATTTGCAGGTCAGCGGCGCCCTCTAGAGGACACGCTATATATAACAGTAAACTACCGTACTAGATCATGCTTTATCAGTTCGTCTTCATTTTATTTCGTTGAGAATACAATGTTTAATTATCGTTGCATATTAATACATCATTAACCCTCAGACGTTTTCTTGACATGTGAACTAAAGTTACGATAAAAAGCTTATGTTTTGAAGAATGGATTTATTTATTTAATTCTTGACATACCTATTTTAAAATGTTTTTAAGGAACTGTGAGACTGAAAATTATATTGGACATAGTTGGAAAAAGCCTTCTGGCTATTTATGAAGATACACCAATATCTGAAATCCCCCTGTTCGCTCGCTGAAGGCTGATGTCTTTTACTTTCATTTTGCCAGCTACAGTTATTGAAGATGTATTACATTTCTTGCTGTGGTATTTTAAAGGTACATAAAAAAAAAAAAGCAATTACTTTTTTTTAAATATCTTAAATATCTTATACCAGAATATATTGCATGATGAGAATTTAATTTAAAATATTATCAAAATTATAATAATTAATAAGTATCCTAAGTATGGTAAACACTTGCAAAGGATAAAAGCCTATACATATAGTTTTACATATTAAACAAGTGGGTTTAACAAAAGTTAATATGTTTTGTATTATTCATTTTTTGTGAAAGAATTGTTCATATTAGTTTAAGAAAGTAAATCAATCTTCTTCATGCGACAGACAATATACCAGGTAAATTAAACAGCCAATCTTCTGTTGTGGTAAACTGTCTGACCAAAGGAGGACTCCCAAGATGAACTGAGTGAATCAGGTTTATTGATGGTAAAATGGGTAGAGAAAGGTACATATGCTAAGACATGGTGATTCAAATTAATACTTTATGGTTCAGAGGTCTCTCATGTGCTCAGATATTCATACAGCCCTTATTATGTGCATGCTCACATCACGCCACAGACATGAAGGCTTGATGGACACATTGTAAAGACGCGCTTTAAAGGCAGGGTAATTCTTGCTAACTTTGAGCTAAAATCAAAACTCTGCGGTCCTCTGAGGCAGCGTCTTACACGTCGAAATGCATTGTGAAGTGTTTTCAACACGCACAGAGAATAATAACAAAATGCGAAGAAATATATGTTGAATTTGACAAAAAGTGTGTTATCTTACATTTATCTTGCAATTGCTGACTAAACCGTTAACATCTCATAACATAACCGGTTGAATCTGGTTCATGACCTGGTTCACTCTTAACATTAAAACTATATTCTCTAAACCTTATAAATTCCACCTCACTCCTTGTTAATCACATATATATAGATATACAGCCAGTCTCCTATACTAGTGAATCACAGTCAGGTAGACTAAACAGCAAGTCTCCTATACTAGTGAATCACAGTCAGGTAGATTAAACAGCAAGTCTCCTAGTGAATCACAGTCATGTAGATTAATTTAGCTGTGAGAATCATTCTGGAAAGCCTAGGAATCATTTTGAATGTGTCCGAGTAGCAACTGAACATTCCAATCAGCGTCGTGTTTATAGCTACTGGCGTGGTTAAGGTGTGCGACCATGGTGCCGACATCGAAAACGACCAGATGGTTCATCCAATCATTGGCCATCACTGCCAAGTATTTTTTTGAAAGCCATTCACAAACAGTTTCAATGTACGGCTCCCCAGATGGACTTGTGACAACAATTCCTCTGGCATGTCAGGTTAGACATCTGCGTATAACACAAAAAATTGGCCTGTCTTGCCGACAGTATAAAGATCCTTAATTCCAAAGCAGATGGGCTTGCATCCACAAGACGGTTGTTGGGACGGGTGTCAATGGATGGACTTTACATTTTTACTTTACAGGCGTATTCGCCCTATCTGTAGTTTGCGGCATATCTTTTACGCAGAAACATAAATTGGCCTTAACGGGGGACTTAAACCCCCTCTTGCCCTCCCCCTCCTGACGCCGTTGCTTGCACATGCAATTGAAAAGGACCATTTTAAAGAAACTTTTCAAAGCTTTAGCAACCTTAAACACACATGATGGTATATATTTGAATATAGACTGTGAAGCAGTCATGGTAGTGTTGTCATCAGTGTAAGCATACTGTCTCTGTAAATAATTTTTAGGAATCTCAATAATCTTATTCTCAGAACATCGCCCCAGACAGGCTGTGAGATGGAGGGTGGCTTTGAACCTGGAGAATATGAGCACCAGTGACAAGGCCAAAGTGACAATGTAGAATGGGACACATTCTGCAGATGAATGGGAATCATTAATGTACGGAACAACAATGCGGTGCTGAGGGAGGCCATGCTGGTTTTTAAGATACTTAAACCTTTCCCATGCCTTATCCTCTGGCCCACAGAGAGGGCTGACAAATATGTTTGGAATCAGATGTTTTCCAGTCTTCTTCATTGAGTTCCATTCATTAGGCAGCTTTGTGAGTTGATTGAAGCGTTTCTTTTTACCATGAGTAAACCTTCTGTGGTGGGGCTTTATGCGTCCTGCTGCAACAGCGTACGCTGCATCAGCATCCATCTTACAGTTCCATGGATTGTACAGGACCACGTCCTGGATGGTGTTCAGGGGCATTAGACAGCTAGCTGGAACCATGGGGTCAGAAATTGCTCCATGTGCCACGAAGGTGATGTCAATGTGTTTGGAGAGGTTAGTCTTCTCTTCCTTGTCAATCTTCTTCTTTAGAGAATGAAACGTTTCCACAAGGTGTAGGAAAGCGCCGTGATTAGAATGTTCCTTCAGCCATCCCTGGATACATTTGTCCTTAACCTTGTTCATTACAAATTGAAGCAATTCTTCTCTTTCATCTTCTTTGGCATTCTGCCCAAGATTATCAACGATGCAATTAACACGATCTAACATCCTAGCATTTCTGTAAAAAGGGCAATTTAATGTTTCAAAAACATAATTTATATTATTGCAATTCTTTTCCATTCATAAAACAGTTATTTACACAAATATTTAAAAATAAATTAAAAAATTATAAAAATAAAATATAAAATAATAAAATATTATAAAAATATTTTATTTTATATGATATATTGCCATAAAAAAATACATAATTTGGTTTTATCTTGATTTTCTCTTTACACACTGAATACATGAGCTCAACCAAATCTAGCAGATACTAATATGTGAACATTAGATTATTTTATATGTAATGTGGTTAGCTTTGTTATCCACATAAAGTTATACCTGATGGCATCAAGATCATGTTTAATTTCATTAATAGTGCAAGATATCTAGTTAGTAATTTCTTCTGTCTTGTAATTGTATTTGAAACAACATGTTCAGTTATTCCTGGAATTGCAAACACTATAGCTCAATAGCTGCTCCGCCAATCTAATAAAAAAACAAAAACAACAACATTGAATTAACTTCACAGCATTAACATTGTGAACAACCATGAATGTTGCCTATTGATTTTGTTCAGTGATTGAAATGGAAAAAATGCTGTTCATTCACAGAAAACCACACAATCCAGGTTTAAAATTAATGTTTAAAATCATTGATAAAGACGAAAGCATGTCTTTCCAAATATGCTGACACATATAAGACAGCTATCATCTAACTGTATTTTCTGATCTTCACATCTTTACATATAATTGTAAATAGAGCTTTGTACGTGCATATAAACTATACCTGTCTAAAAGCTAGATTGTAAGAGAAAAGAACAAGCAGTAAGTATCTTACCTTGCCTTTAAAAGTGTAACTTATCTGATTCTTATACTTATTGAATGAGGTGGCTCTGGGCAATTTGTACTAATGTGCAGTTTGCAATAGCTCAGATTGATATAGGCGATGAACAAAATTCCCCCTGATTGTCAATTGTATGTACAGTAGGGGCAATTATATATATAACTGAGTCTTCAGGTTCAGTGTTGTGATGGAAATACCCATTCTTCCCAAGGACAATGAAAACACCACAATTTATATGAACAAGGAAGTGACACAGTAGTAATTCACGTGTGAAAGACAGCAGCATTATAATACAAAGCACAAACATCACAATACAAGACACAAACTATCAAACACCTAAAAGCTTTTTTTTTAAATAAAATTTGCTTGCTTCTGCATGTTAAATTCATTTGAGATAACTTGCCTTCAGTACTTCACTGTGCATACCGGTACATAACATACTAACATAAACACCTTTGACATTGTTGTGGATTCCTTTCAACCACGTGACTTTTAAGAAAGCAATTCAACTCAGCAGGGTGATGATTCATGTGCAGCACATCTTTCTCAGATAAACTCATATTTAACAGAAAATTAAACAAATGTATGTAACCAGGGCAGGTTACTTTTTAAATGTAAGATGTTACAGTTACTATTTACCAGATTAAAATTATAATCAATAACGTAATTTTTGGATTACCTACATTTTGTAACATAATCTGATTACTTTCCATTACTTTTAGATTTCTTCACGCCTAAATATTGTTATTTGAAATGCCATTCAAAGCAATTTACTGCATTGGCGTGCCAAATCTTTCTATTTATGTGACTGTATAGGTGACCGCAGGGGATCAGATTAATGTAGGACTTTCTTTCAATTATTGAGTGACGTTAATAAAAGGTTAATACAACAAGATTCAATTGTTTTATGCATTTTTTTTCTGTAAACTCCCCTTTTATATTTTAAAGTAGTCCTAGAAGTACTTATCTAATAAAAAAAGACCTGTAATCTGATTCCACTATTTTATCTGGTAAAGTTTTTTCGTAATCAGATTACAAGTAACAGTTACTTCCCAAACCTGTATGCCACTACGTTTATTACATGCACGGTACAGTATAGCCTAGCTTGCTGTGCAGCATAGGCAAAGTATCGCACAGTATGTGCTGATAACAATGTATCTGTTTACATATCAACACCGTTACATTATACTTTCTGCACTGCTTTCTCTATCTCCATCCCTGTCATATGTCCCAAGAGCTCTTCAGGGGACAGGATGGTCCAGTGATCTGGAAGTTTGGCTCCCAGACAGAAGGTTATGGGTTCAAACCCCAGTGTTGACCTGCAAGCATCCTTGAGCAAGATGCCTAACCCCCTACCCCCCAACTGCTCCCGGTGGTTGGTTGCACCTTGCATGGCAGCAATCACCATCGGTGTATGAATGTTTGTGTGACTGGGTCAATGCAAAATACTGTAAAATGCTTTGGATAAAAGTTCTATATAAAAGCAGTCCATTTGCCATCTTCAAACACACTGAGCTTTGCAGGTCCATATGTCCTATATGACTCTCACTTCAATATTTAATAAATATAATTCTTAGCTCTGACAGAAGATAACTCCATTTCCCATTCATGGTGGCTACACGATCATAAAAATATAAAGATTTGGCACCGCCAATGCAGAACTAGAATAAGCCCTCTGGCGCCACCCTGTGGCAAATATTTGCTTGTGTTCATTTCGTTTAGGCCTATGCGTGACCGTGCCCTTGACGGTACTGTCACACATGCAAATGTACCAAGACGGTCCGGGTCACCAGCCACTGAGCTGACCTTCCTCACCCGACAGCAGAGAGGGTCACTGGCTGCTACAGCAGCATCCTGTTGCTATAGAAACCCCTCCGGTCCATCTGAACTCCCTGCCTCCCGCCAGTGGTCCTGGGGGTCCTACAGGAGGGTAATGCAAATTGCAGACCGGTGTATGTACATTTTGGTTGAGGAGTTAAACTGAATGCATGTGCTAATAGCCCCATTCTGGAAGTTGATTGACTGTGTAACTTTAGGTGTGATAGAAGCATCTACTAAATTGTTATTCTTTCCTCTGAGAATTAGGCTAGGCTGTTTGACAGATAACCTGTAGTTAGACATGGCAGAAGAGAGGCTTATGTAGCCTAATGACAAGATGTTGCATTGTAGTCAATATACTCTGGCATTTGTCTACACACAGTCTATTTAATCTTCTCATTTGTCTACACACAGTCTATTCTTCTCATTTGTCTATTTATTCTATCTATTCACAGCTAGTGAATTTGGAATGGATTTGTAACTTACAGTATGTCCCACATCACTACCCATTGTGTGCATCCACAATTCATACCATTTTATATTAAGTAGAAAAAAATAATTGAAATAATATATTTTATTGAATAGAAATTAATAGAAATAACAAAATATTGATATAATGCAAACAACATATGGTATGGTCTAATCAATACAAATTACTGGTGTGTATAAGAATCAAACTGCAGACTATATGAAAAAAAATAAAAATAAATAAACAAATAACCAGAGGAAGTATAATAAAGATAAAATAATAAAAATATCAAAAGAAAATCTTTATTCCATCTATCGGGAGACATTATTATATAGCCTACCATTAATCTATTAGACAAAATGTAACATCTGGTCTTCTGGTCTCTCGGAGCATGATTGCTGCTGTCACCAGCCCAATCCAGAAGCGGGGGGGCAGCCCCCATCACGGGAGGGAAGACTGCAGCAGCCTCACGATGCACAGCATGTGTCCATGGTGGGACGCC